>VXBL01005324.1:25839-89823 GCA_013400195.1 Aramus guarauna | reverse complement strand
AAAAAAAAAAAGTAAAACAAATCTGTAGCTGTAAAATGGAAGTGTCTGTGAAGTTTGTAAGCTTAGAGAGAGAGAAAGGTCCTTGAAGTCATTCAGGACTATCTTGAAAAGCCTTATGGAAACAGCACTATATTTCTTCTGGATTTCTTTCAACCATCAAAATTTCTTTTGAGAACCACAAGCCTTTTCTTTTCTGAAAACACATTACTCCTTGTGGCAGCTGCTTAAATGGCAGTGGATGCCAGGACTTTATATGTATATGAAAGGTCATGGCACAAATCAAAACCATATGCATAGAGGACTGTAATACATCTGCTACTGGTAACGAGATGCATTAACATGATGGAAGTGATCCTAATTCTAATATGCACATGGGAAAGGGGGAAGATGGGTGCTCGTAGTAAGGCATACGAGAGATTTATCTCTTTAAAGCACTTTATAGCCATTTAAAAATGTTTCTTTCAGCATCCTCATGATAGAAATTAGTAAATGTTCACTTTTCAGACAGAAAATAGTATTGAGATATTGGCAGTTCTGGTGTGTTTGTGTTGGGGTAACACTTCAAGAACTCCTTGCTACTAAGCTAATTCTCACCCATTCACTATGTCTTCATAAGGGTAAACATCTTGGTCATATGGGGTATTCTGTGAGCTAGAAGTCCAGTGCAGCACTGAGTGTTTCAATTAACTGGATGTTATAAACTCTCCTTCAGAAGAATCCTTCTGCATATTTAAATTGTGCATATAAAATAAACTTGTAATGAAACATGCCATGGTTTACCTCTGTGCTGCAAGTTAATGTATTTATCTTTCTCTTTTTTTAGGATGTTTGAGAATGAAGAAGTAGGTTATCACATGGCAAGCTACTTCCATATAACTCTTTAAAGGACAGAAGCATGAATTAGAAAAAAAAAATAAATCAGAATATCATCTCATTTTTTTCTTTAGCTGTAAAGAGTAATATCAGTGTCTGAAAGATGTGGTTTGCAACACTGTAATTGAGCCTTTCTCCTGCTTAGAACTGGGTCCTTATAATAGTTTGTGTAGTTGGCAGTAATTCCAGAGGTTTTTTTGAAAACATTTATTTGCTTCTATTTCTGTATCACTTTCTTTTCTTATCTGCATAAACTTAGTATTTTTTTGAGAAGAAAGGCATTTTTTCTTTTCCTCTAGAAATCTCACTTGACATTTAGCAAGGGACGTTTGTAAGAATGTCAGATTGATGAGAGCTGTTTGCTGAAGTCTCACCATGTTCATTCAGCTGAACAATATCTGTTGTTAACAGCCATAATTATTATGAACAGGTTTAAAAGGACAAGCTTATTGCTGTACTTTGGCAACATACTTTTGAGCTGGTGGTTACGCAGTAGTAATACTTGGCATATTACATTGCTTTTTATCTTCAAAGTGCTTACAGATATTGACTAATTAAATGCATTAGAGGCTATCTGTAGGTCTCTTGGTTGGAGGACGGTAAATAACTGCTTCTTCATTTTTGTTGTACAATTTGTGAGTGTTTAGGTTCATAATGACAAGCAATAGATAAAGACGTGACCCTTGTGGTTGAGGTATGACTCTGAAGTTTTGCTGAAGACTTTCAGACTTGGTTTCACTTTACCATACAACCTATGGGAATTTCTTCTTTGGTAAAAGAGAGCACAGGTGTGGCTATGCAAACAAGATGAGGCAGCAGGATGGCCTTCTGAAGGTGCTGGAAGCTGCTAAGAGTGAGTGAGAAGTTCCAGGAGCCTTGGGATAATCAAATAAAATGAGTTTTGGAGTGAAAAATATGTAGTATTTTCAATAGAAGCAGCCTGACCCAGAAGTTGCATTACTGAACCTTATAGTCCTTTAGTTTTTACCTAGGATTTCTTTCATTGGGGAGTTTCTAGTGATGGTTATTCTGCAAAGAAAAATGGAAGCAAAGGCCGCTTACTGAACATAACAGAATTATCATGTGTTTTCTAATGTTTCTTAGTTAGCCAAGCATGAGATGCTTAAGGAAAAAGAGATTCCTGTGATAGATTGAGTATCTTTTACTTTATTATGCAGACAGCTCTGGGCAGATATGTAATCAGATAAGTACTTAAGCCCAGGCTCTAGTGACTGTTTTTGCTACTTAATAAAAAGATTGTTGCATAGTAGCCGAAGTGGTAAGTGCGCCATATGTTAGGAAAAGAAAGCATACATTTGGCCAGCTGTCAGTATTGAATGTACCTGACAGAGACTGGGACAACATGTCTTAACTATGTATTTCATGTGTATGATGACATTAAAGCTAGAAATCATGATGTAGCTAAATAGTTACTGCAAATGCAAAGCTCTTTTCACTATCTTTTTGAAAGAACATCACAGTTGTGAAGTATCTTTGCATTGGTCCTCCTTTTAGTTTGTGGCAGAGGGAGAAATATCTACTTTCCTTAAATTTCTCTATAAATTTGGAGGAAGGTAATTGCACATGAGTTTCAATACATGAATTTAGAAGGATCATAAACTGTGTCATTTGCTGTCTGGGCATTTATATACATCATTGCCAGAACTATGAAGTAATGTTTAGCTGATTGATATTCCTAGTTAACTGAAGTGTGCTCAGAACAGCTGTACTGAGCTTGAAACTGAGACACATTTGAGCCTTTTAGACTTGAGAGCAATCAAGAGATCTCAAAGCTAGATTTTCTTAGACCTTGTGTGCCCTTTTTGCATAAGCAAGCAGAAGTCACTTTAAAATGTTCTGCATACTCCCTATTTCTTATTGTGGCATTAATAGCTCTATTTGTTTCAAAAGGCTAGTATGCATTGTAGTGAGCTCTTCATGATCTGACCTTTATTTGGACATGTTAATCGGAATTGAGCTTTTAAAAATGCATGCCTTTGTTCCCTCTGGCATTTTTTAGATTCAGTTATATTTTAGCTTTACACCCTCCCCTTCCCTGCTTTACATATCTGCAGTTTTGGACAAAGTATTGCTTGTGATCACGAAACGCTCTGGTTGGCTCACTGACATAGCTGGGAATTTGTAGACCCTGTCTCTCTGGGTTGGGTTTTTAGCCAGCCATGTATTGCTTTTCTTTCAGCTCCTGAGGTGCTGATAAATAACTAATGAGAAGATCATCCACCTTTCTGTTAGCTTGCTAGCTAACTAAGGCAGTGAGCCTTAGTTCCCACTTTACAACTCCTCTTTTGGACAAAACATCTGAACTGACCCTGAATAGCATTGTTGACTTTCTGTCTCTGAAATAAAGACATCCAATTTGGGGGAAGGGGGTTATTCACAACCCTTAAATATACATAGCTGCAGGGTGTGCTTTTTGTGATTCCTGTTTACTTACCTATTTAGTGATGTCTCATTATCAAGTATTATATTCATTTTGGGAATGATTTCTGGTGAAATGGAGATTGTGGAGGGAGAGACCAACCGCTTTGAGGCTAAAAAGTAGTCAGATCGAAGGACAACCTCATAGAGCTGTGGGTTTGGAAGGATGTCAGAATGGTGTCTGTCCATATGTCTGTCCACAGAAGGATCAGCTATACTCATGTTACTTTTGGCAGATGTCTAATTTCTTTTTAAAGACCTGCAATGATGAAGACTACACAGACTCCCTAAGCAAATTTGTCCTTTACATTAAGCTAGTGAGCTGTCATTAAGAAGTTGCCTGTAGAGCTTGAATATTATAAACACAACTGATAATATTAATGCTGTCAATGCCCTCATCCATGCACCAACCCATCCTTATTCCCACCAGCATGTGCCTGATGATTTCAGATTATGGTCCTTTAATTAGAGCATGGCAAATCCTGCCAGAGATTGACGTTTCCAGGCCCAGTGCAGTTTTGCATATTCTGCCAGACTATTGCTGGGAAACCTGGGTGTTCGGTTTCACTCCGGGCTAGTTCTGGGGAGACTGCAGGAATTTCTGCTGGAACTTGATTGAGGAAAGAGGCAGCTGCTAAGGATAGTCATGTGCAGAACTCTTATTTAGGGTTTAATTTCTTCCTAGTATCTTGTGGTTCACTAACTGAAGTAATTTTCCTTATCATGTGATCTTCCCTCCAGCAACTGAGTATGTTTTCATAAACGGCACATAATGGATCTGATGGTACTTTGAGTAGGGATAAGTTTCCATACCCAAAAGGTAGGGATACCAGATAAGTGATAAGAGCAGATGGCACTGTCATTATCAGAGGAAAGCAGCTAAAGAGGTTGCTTGAGAGAGGGAAATGAATCAAAGAATGCTGTTCATAAGCATGCTCACAGCTGTCTTTACATATTTACCATTTTAGATTCGGCTTATACCTTCTTAAGCCAATTTTGCTGTTCTACTCTGCTTTCAGCTGCAGGTGTGTCCTCCCACTGTGTCCCTTACTACTTTGCTCTGTAGGCACAGACCTGTGTCAGAGCTGTTCATCTAGGAAGTGGCGGCTGGGCAGGAGAACGTAAGACAGAAATGTTCTCCCATGGTTTGAATCAGAGTCTCAGGGTCCTGAGTGACCAAGTTGAGGAATGGCCATGGGACAAGGTGGGAATCATGCCAGTTCTTGAAAACCTACAGCCTTGCACAAGTATCCAGAGCTAAGCAATCTCCTTGCTTATTTCTCCAAGTGCTCTATCTGGTTTGATCTGCAATATGCATTTAGTTCTTTGCAGCACTTATTTGCTAAGACTTAGGAATCCTGTCTCCATAATGTAGCTGCTGTCCAACGATCTTGGCGTGGGGCTAGAAAATGAAATTTCTGCGTGTTATTCCCTGACTCATGAATAGATTTTTGTCACACACACCTCCCACCCCCCAATAACGAAAAACCAAACCAACTTTCTGTAAAGCTGGGCCTAGGAACATAGTGTTCGCAAGTCTTTGGCTGTTTGGAGAAATGTTTGCTGGTTGTAAAGTGCTTAGAGACCTCGGTGCACAACTATAATGCAAAATATGTTGTCATAGTGTCCTTGTCTACTTTGCATGTCACTCTTCTCATTTTTTATTTATTTCTGATTATCATCTGTGTTTGGTGAGGGTTTTTTGGTTGGGGTTTTTGTTTTGTTTTGTTTTTCTGATGTGAATCCTAGCTCACAGAATTGTTTCCTCCAGACTTTTTGGTTTGGATTTTAAAAATACAATTGAAAGCGTGGGTTTTTTCCTCTCCTGAATCCTTGTTTCTGTTCTATTGCTGTGCAGTTGTCTGTTTCATATATCATGTATTACTGTTTTTTTTCCTACTTGTTATTTTGTTACGTTCTTGAGAGCCTAAGAACTAATCTTAAGTGTGCTATATGTCGTGCAAATGTAGGAGGAAGATGATTTCTCCTTGCAAGATCCTGTGCTTTCGTGTGTGAAATGCGACCAAAGATTGTTCAGACACAGAGATAAGAAAATATGGCCTGTGAAGGGTGCTTAATGTATTAAACGTGATACAGGGGAAAAAAAAAAAATCTAATTTAGGAGTCAGGTTCTCTATTTACAGTCCTTTGCACACCTTTCCAAGAGATACATTAAAACTGCATCACCTGAAGTGATGATCTAGCAGTCAGCTCCCTGAGAAAGTGCTCTTTGCATGCAAAGGGAAGGAATCTATGAAAGATGAAAGAGCAAGTTCCTCCGTGGCTCCTTATTGTGCTAATTAGCTGAGACAAAACCCTTTTCCGCCTTGCTATTCTGCTTGCAGAAGCAGAACGGTGCTGTCTGCCGTTCGGCTGCTGCCCGCAGCGAGTGCCCCGCGGCAGCGCTGCTCTGCGCCGCGGCACGCCTCCGCCACAGGGCCCTCTCTCCAGGGCTGTCAAGTGTCAAGGTGCTGCCGGGAGCCTGAGGAGAGCTCTGGAGTCCCTAGTGGTGACAGGGAGGGGGAACAAACCTTTCTTCCCTCTTTATCCCCGGCAAAGAATGAGGGAGTCACAGCAGCCCCAGCAGCTGCACCGCGGAGAATGCTAACCGGCGGCTGGTTGGTTGGGGTTTGCTTTTCCTCGACGCTGTTTGCTGAGTTATTCTTTTTCTTTTTTTTCTTTTTCTTTTTCTTTTTTTTTTTCCTGACATGTTGCCTTTACCACTTTAGACTTGTGGCTGCTGTTTTGTGTCACACTTGCAGTAGGTCCTCAGCAGGTCTTGTCCCCTACCCTCCTCAATTTTCTTGTATAAGGGTAAAGAAATGTCTTCATCTTGAGACACTGGTGCCACTGAAGAACAGTGGGAGTAAATAAGTTGCTTCCTATGGCTCGTTTGTTTTCCTTTTGCCTTCAGGTCAAATTCATCATAGTGTAAAACTGGAAAGTTTTCTTCTATACTCTGACAGAATCTGTGAGCACTCACTTTTTATGCTAATTTTTGTAATATTAGTGCGACCCGTGGTAAAACTTCTGACGTGGGTGTGAATCACTAATGCTAGTAGTACTGTGGGATGTTGCCAGTTACCGCATCTCATCTGCGGTTTTCCCTGCCTTCAGCGGAAGTACCTTGTCTCTTACCCACTTCTCGCTTTATGCTAATGCTTTTATGGAATCTCGTGTGGTTCTGTGGATGTTTGACTCTTGTTTTGGTCTGAAATACATTCTGCTATTTCAATACCCACCCCCAACCCCCTCCCCGCCCCTTGCTGGTGACTTTACACTATGCAGAGCAGAGAACAGTTTAGCAATCCAGTGTAGGCCAGTGCTACAAAGCCCTTGTAGAAATAAACAGCTCCAGTCACAATTAGTGACTTGATTTATGTTGGGTATTGAACAGGCAGGATACAAGTGTGTGTGTTTTACCAATCTGAAGTAGGACACAGCAGATCAGCAGAGTCTGCAGTGAAGGACAAATGTAACCTTAAGTGGGATTTGTATTCGTGTATCCAGGCCGCTTTTTGTCTTGTTACCAAGGGCTCAGAAGTCACGTGTCCCTTTCTGCAGTATTGATGCTGTAAGTGGAGTTGCTTAGGGCTGTATAGACAGGTATAATTTAACTATTCTCTCTTCAATTGCGGAAGAGTGAAAAGCACCGTCTTTGTACCTTGTCATCCCATATGTGCTGCAAGAGATTTTTCTGTCATATCTATACCCACATGTATTTCCTTCCTCTTGCATAATTCATCGTTGAAGGATTTGCATTTCCCTGAAGTTGAAAGTTCCAAGAGTGTGTTGTAATGATGAGAGAAACGGGGGCAGAAGGAGCTGACTGGGTTTGTTTTTTTTGACCTAGCACTTTTGGAAATTTATTTATTGTACAAAACCCTCTTAACTAAGAGGCAGTTGAACTGGTGCCAGTGGAATATTTCAGACTTTAAAAAGTGACACGACCCATTTATATTTTTACTTGAAAAATCATTTTCTGAGCTGCCTCAGCACAAGGTGACCATCTGTCCATGTCCCCTGTGCTGAACTGACAATGCAAGGAAGCTAAGCCCTTGACCGTCCCTATGTACAGACACCCCCATGCCCTTTTTTCCAAAGTCAGTAGTTTACCATGTCTTCAATATGGGAAAACGTCACGGGCAAATGGGCAATTGTGGGTAACTGTACAGTGGAGATTTTTGGTGTGGTACCAGGTACGGAGCTGTTGTCACAGGTAGCAATGTATAAGTAGCATATACTGAGAACCAGTCTGCAGTAGACGTGGGTCTGATAAAATGCGTGGAGCATACATTAGGTTAGCTACAGTCACTTGAAAGTAATTTCACTATTCTTGCATAGCACCGTAAGAGGTGAGCGTGTATGGTAAAGCATGCATGTGGCTTTCTTTACAAATCAGCATGTAGATATCTT
The DNA here is from genome assembly GCA_013400195.1 of Aramus guarauna. NCBI lineage: Eukaryota > Metazoa > Chordata > Aves > Gruiformes > Aramidae > Aramus > Aramus guarauna. Next base: position 82,095 of record VXBL01005324.1, on the reverse strand, counting down.
TCATATGGGAATCTTGTCCTTTTGCTCATCTGCTTCAAAAGGAGCTTCCAAGAAAGTCTGACTAAATCTTTTTAGTAACTCAGGTTTTGGTGCGTGTTGTTTGGTTGTTTTGTTTTGTTGGTTTTTTTAATGGATGTAACAGCATACAGCAACAAGGCTTTAAAGCACTTAAAGGGAACTTGGTGGGAGAGCAGTTGATTATCATTGAGGGGTACTATTTATGTTATGCCACATGATTGTGTCATGGCAATACCAACTGTTGTGTTAGTTCTCCCCAGTGCCATATCTTCCTTTCCAGGATGTCCCTCTAAAAGCTTCAACATCTATTGCGATTTAGCACCATAGAATGCAGAATGAAGGCTGCACCAGGTTGGGATGTGGCTCATCACAATATCAATAACGTTCATGTTACGTGCACTGCTACTTGACAGAATCATGCAAACCTAAAAGACAAGGTAATCAATTGTAGTCAAAAAGTACTTAGCTGGGAGAGAGGGCTTGCTGAAAGGCTGGTATGACCTTTCCAGATCATCGCTCTATTTAGTATAATTAATGAAAAACTCCCTGCCGGACTGAAATGTCTAGGTGCTTTCCTTTGGGGGAAGGGGGCTTAGAGAAGGATGGAGACGTGGCTTTTGAAAAGCCTAAAAGGCAAAATCTTGCTGTGAAAGAAGGAAGATCATAAAGAATTAGGCAGCTCAGGTATGCACCGTTTCACTGTTGGATTATTGAAATTAATGTCTGTGTCACTGTTTACGTCACTGCAACATGTCTTCTGACACCTCTGGCAATTTTCCTCTCGACTGAGAATCATTTTTCATCTTCATGATGCACCAGGAATCTTTTATCACTGCTGCAGAAGTGCTGTATGTGTATTCATAGCTTGGCTTTGAAGGAGAGGTTTTTACAATAGGTTAAGAGCTCAGACAGCCATAATTTCCCTTTTGGCAATGCTCTGTTTGATCCTCTTTTACAGATCAAATAAATACACTGGAGGTCAAGGGAAGTGGTGAGTGTAACAAACCCAAACACTGACTGACATAGCCGAAGAGCCCCCCCCATGCTAGTTAAATCTTGTGTTCACACGATGCTGTCACTGGTTCCCTGTTTAAAAACAAAATTGCCTTCAAATTTCTGCCAACAACTAAAGCTGTCCGATTTGTATTTAATCAGTTATTTGTCACTGTCTGGCATATTTTGCCTGAATGGTTATTATACATTTATTTGTCTTTGTTTCCCTCCCATGTTTTGCTGAAGCAACAATAGCATGGAGACATTTGCCTTGCAGAAAAAGAATCTTGGTGAATCATTCAAACCTGTTTCCTTGGCTTTGTCATAGTAAATTTGTATGTCTGTGTGGGAAGTAAAATAGACTGGTCACTTGCCGTATCTTCCTCTTCTGCTGCTTCCCAATGGCTAGTTACAATCTCAAATTGCTTTCTCTGAGAAATACAAATGGTTGTATAATATTTAGTCCTTTAACAACCAGAAATAAACAGAATGAATGTAAAATTGATGTAAAATAGCCTCTGTTTAAAAATATTCTTCTACTACTGTGTTGTGAGTAAATTGTTCTTTTTAAAGCCTAACTGATTTTAAATTTTAGGAATAAGTGTATGTGGTTTTTTAAATTTATTTGGAGACTGCAAAGCTCATAGAACTTTATATATATATATGTCTATTTTTAAAAATGCCATCTAGTACAACGGGCACTGTAGACTTACTATAAGGCCAGGCACTCAGCAGAGCAGAATGATTATGAAGTGAATTTCTCATCTCAGCAAAGAAAACTGCTTTCCAGTCATCCAAGGCTCTAGTCCATTTCTCCTTACTTCAAGAATATAGTTTCCATAGTACTCAGAACAACTGTCAGTAGGTCTTCCTCTACATGTGGCAGAGAGACCGTGTTCTGGCAGTAATTGCTCTAAATCTTGAGTTACCTTTATTATGAATTGTGCTGTTAGTGCAGTGCTTCCTATGTATCTACTGCAGTGTAACTTTCTGGAAAATTGGAAAGTATTCAAAAATGGCTCACTTGATTGCTTCTAAAATTTGCAGCCACCTTCACATCTTATGATGGAGACAGATCTGGATTCAAACTGCTGAAGAACAGTGAGTTTCCCACAGGCTGTGTCATATCAGTGTCCTAGTAGAAAGGGCCCACAGCATTTAGACTTTGGAAGGCAGCAGACAGGGAGCTCAAAGTGTTTTGTTTTAAGAAACAACACTAAGACACACACAAGTCTATGGGGCCACATGGCATCCACCCAAGGGTACTGCGGGAGTGGGTGGAAGTGCCCACCAAGCCACTTTCCACCATTTATCAGCAGTCCTGGCTAACTGGAGAGGTCCCAGTCATCTTGAGTGCCATCAAATGGCATGTACAGGACAACCAGGTGATCAGGCCGAGTCAGCATGGGTTTATGCAAGGCAGGTCCTGCTTGATTAACCTGATCTCCTTCTATGACAAGGTGGCCCACCTAGTGGATGAGGGAAAGGCTATGGATGATATTTACCTGGAATTTAGTAAAGCCTTGGACACTTTTTCCCACAGCATTCTGCTGAATAAACTGGCTTCTCAGGGCTTGGAAGGGCATACTCTTCACTGGGTAAAAATACAGCTGGATGGCTGAGCCCAAAGAGTTGTGGTGAATGGAGTTAAATCCAGTTGGCATCCAGTCACAAGTGACGTTCCCCAGGGCAATACCTTTGTCAATGATTTCGATGAGGAAATCAAGTGCACCTTCACTAAGTTTGCAGATGACACCAAGTTGGGCAGGAGTGTTGATCTGCTTGAGGGTAGGAAGGCTCTACAGAGGGATCTGGACAGGCTGGATCCATGGGCTGAGGTCAGTTATATCAAGTTCAACAAGGCTTAATGCTGGGTCCTGCACTTGGGTCACAACAACCCCCTGCAATGCTACAGGCTTGGGGAAGAGTGGTTGGAAAGCTCCCTGGTGGAAAAGGACATGGGGATATTGGTCAACAGCCATGTGGACCTGAGCCAGCAGTGTGCCCAGGTGGCCAAGAAAGCCAACAGCATCCTGACTTGTATCAGGAATAGCGTGGCCAGCAGGACAAGGGAAGTGATTGTCCCCCTGTACTTGGCACTGGTGAGGCTCCACTTCGAATACTGTGTTCCTTGAATACTGGGCCCCTCAGTACAAGAAAGACATTGAGGTGCTGGAGCATGTCCAGAGAAGGGCAACAAAGCTGGTGAAGGGTCTGGAGCACAAGTCCTGTGAAGAGCAGCTGAGGGAACATGGGTTATTTAGCCTGGAGAAGAGGAAGCTGACGGGAAACCTTATCGGTCTCTACAACTACCTGAAAGGAGGTTGTAGCCAGGTGGGTGTTGGTCTCGTTTCCCAAGTAACAAGCGATAGGACAAGAGGAACCAGCCTCTATTTGCACCAGGACAGGTTTAGATTGGATATTAGGAAAAATATCTTCCCCAAAGGGTTGTCAATCATTGGAACAGGCTACCCAGGGAAGTGGTTGAGTCACCATCCTGGAGGTATCTAAAAGATGTATAGATGTGGTGCTGAGGGACATGGTTTAGTGGTGGACTTGGCAGTGCTAGGCTGAGAGTTGGACTTGATGATCTTAAAGGTCTTTTCCAACCTAAATGATTCCGTGATTCTAAATGCTGGTCTACTTTCAGCAAAATAAGCCATTTGTGAATGGCTGTCTTTTTCTAAACACTTCCAAAAGTGATGAATAGAGACCAATATAGAGACAAGATTCTGCCCTCCCCCCAACCCCATCAGTTACTGCTTGCCTGTTTTGTTCTGTTTGACCCAGTTCAGAGATAAAATCTGCCTTTTGTATTTGGTAATACACACTTTCAAGCCCAGCCTTTATGGCTAGTGGTGGACTTGACATAACTTTTTGGATAGAGAGCTCATTTAAGTCTCTGATACTTCACTCTTATCTCTCCAGTGGGTTGCTTTAAAAGGAGCATTGTTCTTCTGCATAGTTTGTATCAAACAGTGAAGGCTTGCTTGATATAAAAATTATTCCACATATGTCAGCCTGTTCTTCCAGACTTTAATGCTGTATCTGATCAGCAGAGCCCCTCATTTCTGAGTGAAGAAACCTTGAGTGAGAAAATGGCATTAAAGTTTTATGTCACCTTCTTCTGGCTCAATAAACAATAGTGAAGTATACAGAGGATTAATAGTTCCTTCCTGCAGGGTCTCAGCTATATTATCTAGAGGAATTTTGTCTGCTAAAATATGAGCCTTACAGTACCTCTGCAGGCATAAATTATCTGGCTTTTCTTGAAGGATAGCCTGTCACCCTAAAGGCAATTTTTCTTTTTCATTTACAATGTACTATAATTTTCGTGTGCTTGTTCCAGTACACACCCCCATATGCAGCATGTTACTTCCCTACGTACATTAGCATTACTACCTTAACAAAGAATCAAATCCGTACTTTTGTGTAGATAACTGAATGCTGGTATTGCATAGAGCTGACCAACAGAAAAATCTAAGACACAGCAATTTAGAACAAAACCAAAGCTTACCATGAAATGTTTATGCCTTTCTCTTGCTCTCCATGTGGGATTAGTGTTTTGCTGTAGAGTACAGGAGCTTTAGAATTAGGTCCCTGCTTTGCTTCCTGCAGAGTGATTTGGCAGATGAAAGCTGCTGGCCTCAATTAGGCAAAGTGAGGATCCTAACCTGAACATTGTGCCATGAATCTCACAGGTGGCCTCTTGCTGAGATGACTGTACTTTTGTGTTTCCTTTTTCCAGTAATCAGAATTGCTTACCAAAGTTTATCTAGCATCTCTCAAAAGTAATTGTGTCTGAAATGGCAGGAGGTCAAAGTGCATATTGAAATTTTCTTTTCTTGCTTCTAGCATCACAAGATTAATATAAAAAGCTTCACTTCTGCTGTTTCCCTTCTGACACCTTGAGAATGAATTTTACTTTTGTATTCGGTCAATTTAATCCCCCTTGAGTACTGTGAGCGTGTGTGTATGTACGAGCACATGTTTGCAGGGCTGTCAAGACCTAAGTGAGCCTAATATAGGCTGGATGCTGACTTGCTCCATAGGATTCTGTTTAATTACATTTAAAATTCAAAGTGCAGGAGTACACAGAAGTTTCAGTCAAGTTAGATAAAGCTACATGAACCTCAAAATAACGTCTGTGTTTGTGTCATTGTATATCCTAATCAGATCGTGCAAAGGTATTGCTTTATTAGACTCTTTCCCTTTGTTATGCTGAAGAATTTGTAGCTTGTTGCTGAAACCAAATCATGGAGCAAGAACTGCTATGGCATCAATCTTGTCCACCATACACCAGCTCATCTTTGTTGTCAGGTCTTCATATGAACTGTGTTAGCACCTCTAGGTTGTTTTAGTCCATAGATTTACAAAGCCTCTGAGGACTTAGTATTGAAAGTATCGGTTAAAGCTTCAATAGAAAATTTCATACTATCATACTATTTCATATTTCATACTATTTCATACTATCTTACTATTTTAACTTTGCAAAGATTTCACAGTTCTTACTGTTTTCTGTGCCTTAATCTCCTCTCTCCTCTCTCCTCCTTATCTCTAAATGTTAAAAGATGACTTCTGTGTACAGCTGAATTTGTGTGCTTAAGGTCAACAAAGTTAGTAGAACTTTCCTTTAGTAAAACAGAAAAAGCATGATTTCTTTGTTGCTCAGAGAGCACTGTGACATTCACTCACCACTGTCACCTTTTGTAAACCTTTAGGGAATGTAAAGAAGCCATTGCATTAATTCAACGTGATCGAAATCAATCAGTGTAGTTTGTGTCAAGAAAAGTATTTTAGCAAGTCCATTATAATGTTTCTATCAGAGTCAATACACTAAATAAAACAGAATTGGGGGTTATACTTTGGACTAAACTTCTTTACAATATGCTTTCTATAAAGGCTTATTAGGGGAAGGGAATTACTTGCATATTGAAGGATAAGATTGTTGATTAGAAACTGGTTGAGAGACAGAATAATGTTTGGAATTGATCAGTTTTCCATAAACAAAAAAAGGAGCTGCTGGCAGCATCTTGTCTCAGACTTGTGTATTATAGTGAGGCATGATGTTGAATATGCTTACCAGGAGTTATCTCTAATTATTTTTCTTGCCTCTAAATGTTTCAAAATAGGAAAAAAATTGAAAACTGAAACTTTCATTTTCAGTAAAAACCCACAAAACCCAAGAAAACAAACCCAAACTCTTTCCGTGGTTTTTATTAAGATTATTCTGAATAAGGAAAATGGAAGAAAGGACAAAGGTGACAAAAGGCATCTGAAGTGGCAAAGATTTGAAGAATAACAAATTTGTTAGGTTAGAGTAGGTTTTTTGTGTTTTTGTTTTTTTTTTTTTTTTTTAAAGTTCAAAGTGGCTTTTAAAGAGCTTTATGAAGTCGTTACAATATTAATCCAATATAGACAAGTGCAAGGTAATGAACTTTAGAAAGAGCGGTTTAAAACGTTCAAACCCATTGATGAGTTCTGAATTAAATGCTTCTATTCTCTCACATAGAGTCTTGGGCTTCATTGTTATTGGCTTACTGAAAATATCAACCATGGTCCAAATTATTAAAAAAAAAATACCACTTGACAATATACTCTTAAAGAGTTTAGATAAGTGTATATATATATATAAGTATAAACTAAAGAGTATAAATAAGAAAGGAATTGAGAATATAGTAGGTTTCAGCTGAGAATATATGCAATATTTGCTTAGGTTTTTATTTATTATTTTTCTCCCTTCATTTCAGAGATGAAAAGAACAGAGAGGGGGCTAGGGTGAAAAAGTTGGAAAGCAATAAAAAAAGATGGATTTTTTTCTGGTCTTTGTGGAAAGAGCTTCCATTGACTTTGGGGATACATTGTCAAGGCTGTTACGGAGGAATTGTGGTGAGCCTCTTGGATAGGGAAGAATAAAGATAACAAGAACACTGAGCTTGTAAGGGATCATAAGGTATTATAAGATGAAGAAAAGCAAACCACGTAATACAGACTATGTCACCTGGATGTACTAATTTCTGCTTTTGGACAAGTAAAGGTAACATGCTTATTTAATGGGGACAGTGGAAAAATAGAACTTTCAAGCAACACTTATTAAATTATCAAATTAATTTCCTTTTGAAACATAAAAAGTTTGAGAAGCTCATGTTTTCTTCTCTCTGAACCTTTTCTAACAACAAGAAAATCAAGAAAATGGGTAGGAAAGAAATATGTTGTTTCCCTCTCCCTCTAATAAATGAGACTAAGCCAATTCTTCTTGAAATTGAAGAACTAGAGAAAATAAATAGATTTATTTGTAATTTTTTCCAGTCTGTGTGTTGTAGCTTTGTTTGGTTTTGTGGGCTTTTAAGGCAATCTCTGAGACTACTACAAGAGGGATGAAATAGCTTTGATATTAAAGCACAAGAAACTGACAGGATTTGATTGAAGAAAACATGTTTCTTTAAAGAAAAACTTTATCCCCAAGTGCACTGATTTTATAATGGTGATAGGACTGTGAGCAGGCTGTGGTATACTGATTTTTGTACCAACTGCTGACCATTGGATTTAGGAAGATATTTTCCTCACAGAGCTAGTATTACTTAATTACCATTAAAATTCCTCAGGGAGGAAATGTATATGAGGGAGGCAATGCTGTAATTTCCTTACAAAGACAGGGAAGTGTGGCTTTAACCTTTTATCTGAAATGTCTTTTGGGCAGGGTGCTGGTTTTTTTTTTTTTTTAAGTAAGAAACCTGAGACTGCTGGCTTATTTTCACTGTTTGGTCATGGGATATCTTCAGCTCTGCAGCCTACCTCTGCTTTAATCTAAAGCCCTGCCACTCTCAAATAAGGTTAAGCCTGGGTCAACAGCCACATCTTCCACATTGGTAGTTTGGTTGTGATTGCCTGTATCGCATGTATGATTTTGTCTAATGTCATTTGGCTGGTCAGTAATTTTTAACTATTGTGGCATGACCTGAAAAAAAAAAGGACCATCTTGTACATAAAATTACTGAAGAAAACATACAAAACATACTAAAGAGAAGATACTGGGATATCTTAGAACTGCAGCATTCTCTAAAAGATTATGAAGTGAAAAGAAAGGCTCTTGAGATGTGTTACTTTTGCAGTCTGAAAATATGCATAAATTATGGTTTCAATTCCGTTTCAGGCATTGCTAACACAACTCCTATAGTTTATGATATGAGTGGCCTAAAGCAACAGAATTAAAGCAATAATGTGCTCCATTATTCCCCTTAACGAATTTAGCACACAACAGGAGTGTGTACTAGTTGTTTGCTAGGACAGCAGTCTTCAGGGTAGTGGGTAACTATGCGCTGAGGAATTCTATGAGTTTCAGCTGTGTGCATTATAGGTGTTGAAATGACTGAAAATGGCCTGTGTCAGCAGTATAAATCTGTGATAACATTTTCTTGAATATGAAATGTGAGAATACTTATTTATTTGCTTTCCAGTGTTAGCAGTATGCTTTCAGCCAGTTATTTAATATCGTGGGGGTTTTTTTGCCAGTAGCAGAGTTGGTTTCACTTATGGGTAGGGTGGCTGTTAACATCTATTTGCAGGCATCCATATCCTTGGCATTCTTTTAGAGAAAGTGTTCTCATTATTCTCTCGGGACTTTTTTCCTTTTTTCTCTTTGGGGAAAAGCTAGTTGTGCTGAAAATGTTGAAAATCCTGAATCTTGAGTTCTTTACTCTTTTTGCAGAACCTGATCTGCAAAACAATAGTAGCTCAAGCTTCTTAATTCACCCGGTTTATCTACATATTGTCCTGGAAAGGCTGTCTGGGACTGAACTAATTAGTTTCGGTGCTGGGATGGAAAAATATGGTAGACTTCTCTGCAAATCCTGGTGACTGTGATAGTAGATCTTTGGATAGGAACAGGTTTTGTTTAGTCTTACCTGGTTTTTAGGGCCGAGCGCAAAATACATAGAGGGAAAACACTATGCAATTGTAAGAAAAAGTCATCAGCGTGAATTGTATTTGCAGGAAGACTATCACTTTTTCATTAAAATAACTGATGTCTTTGATTCTCCCTTCTCCCTCAATTATTTTTCTCTGCTGTGGAAGAATACTCCTTGCCCAAAGAAATAGTGTAAAGATGATGTAATAATCTTAGTAGAGATGTGCTAATTCTTGGATTCCTCTGAAATATTTTGGTAACTTNAGGGATTTTCACTTTATTTTACTCACAACTGAGCAGGACTGGGTAATTCGGAGAACACAACAGATCACAGCACTTAAGGAGCTCTGATAGAAAATTCTCATCTTCCTATTCCACATGTTACTTTGTTTTCTGTGAAGAAAATCATTATTAGGCAACTAATACAGCGTGTACAGCCTTGAGGAATCTAAAAATGGAAATTTTGTATATCTCCCTAATAACATGTTTAGAAAATGCAGTTTCAAAATACTTCAATTCTTGGACACATAGAAAAGCAAACTAGCTTCACTGTTTATTATAGCTGCACATTTGCATAACTTGGTAGTACATGAGCCTACACTGAAGTGTTTCTGGTTATGAACATAACAGAACATATGACATTTATGTATATTAACTTCTAAAATATATTTTAACTAGGGTATTTGTGTTGGAGGTTAGTACAATTAGAGACATTCACAATAATACTCAGTGTTAACTGTTGTACTGTAGCAAATTAGTGTTTCCAATTAATTGTCCCTCTGCATACATGATTACGGCATGTGTCTGATCAGGGTTCAACATCCTGAATAGTATTACTTCAACAGGGGTAATTGCTAGTTAAAAGTAATTAATTAAACTTTCCAGTGTGTGTTTGCATGCTAATTATTTCACTGTTGTTCCCCTGCTCCAGTTATCTGTCACTAAATTTTTATTCACTTTTATTTTTTTCTCCTAAGATACTAATTCTTTGTACTTTTATTTTGTAAAAGTCTGGGTGAAGTTAGGTGAGTAATGTATCATTCATAAAAGCATCTGTCCACGGGCACTTTATCGACCCAATAATTTTGTTTACTGTGCCTAAACATGCTAGAAAAACACATGTTCTTTCCACTGAATGTTTTATTAAACAGAACTGCCTGTAAATCCCATCAACTTTCAACATCTTTTTTCCTGTATCTAGATCAATTCTGTAGAATAACTATTACAGGATTGTGTTCTGAAAATTGTTTGCCGTGTCTGTCAATAAGTAAATGCTCTATATTGATCATTGTGAAAGATGCAGTAATATACACAGTTATTTGAGATTTTGAAATATTTTTTTTGCTCATTGTAATGAGTAGTTGAATGTATTCTGCATATGATTGTATGAATAAAAAAATAGCATAGAGATTAACACCGATGAAGGAAATACTATTTACATTTAGTAGATTATTTTAAGTTACAGTCCATAAATGGGTTATGTGAAGGCAATGCCACAGCTTAAGAAGCAAAGATCCCATAGGCATGTAGTTATCTGGGTTTTTAAAAAAATGTTTCTTTAACCTTCAAAGAGCTGGGATGTGAAACTTAAGATTTACTAGCCCATATGTGATGGCATGTTCTCTGTGTTTTTCCTTAAACGTACGTGATTTAACTCTGAACCAAACTGTAGGATGAACTCTAGAAGTGTAATTTTTTAGCTTATGGAACATCCACTTATCTGACATGATGTCATTTTCTGTATCAATTTTGATGAAAACCAGTGTCAGTCTCTTTAGTTATGTTTACGAACATTTATTTCAGAGATTAATGCAGACAATGGCCATTATCATATCAGAATTCTTCCGGATTTTTTTCAGTTACCCTGCATTATTCTGGTACCTAACCCAAAAGGCAAGTGCAAGTATGTACACAAGAGTAGGGTGAAATTGCAATTTCTCTATGATCTGGCCATAAAAATTCTTAGTGGAATATATTCACAACGTTTGTGTCAGGATCATGATGCTTTGTAGCAAGTACCAAGAAGTAGCTTTCCTGCCCATTCAGCCTTCAAAGACCCCAGTCATGCTCTTCAGTCGGGAAACCATGAGGTGGTACATGATGGGAGTTGCCTGCAGCTGCCTGATGTGTGGGGACCCTCTACAGCAGCTGTGATTTGAAGGTCATGGTACTTATTTAGTGTTAGTAATACTAATGTGTTGTTTCAGGTGATATTCACAGATATTACTGCTGGGCATGTAAATGGCATCTCTTCCGTAGTCAACTTCTCTTCAGGGAAAATGGGTTCAGCCCAGGAAGTGGCATCTGGCAGTAATACTTCCAAGTCTTGTTCAATTTGTTTGCTTAAAATATTAGACTTAATTAAGCTTAGGTACTAGAATTGTATATTTAATGGTGTGTGGCTTTATAGCTATTTTTGTTTTGCTACTAAGACATCCTGTCTGAAATACTTTCCCGAACAAAATAACTGTGATCTGAACCTGATCGATGTATAAAATGATGAAACAGACTGGATCTGTAAAATACCAAATGGATTTATGGTGACCTTGATTCCTCAGNTTTTTTTTTTTTTAAGGACATGTTGATATTTGCTTGCTGAACATTATAATGGTAAACTACAGTTTGTTCTCGTGTGTCAGTTTTTGATACCCATGGGTGCTGTATTCCCCCCCACTATGATTAACATGCATCTATGACAAATAAAGGATGGAAGTCTGTCTTGGTGCTTTTATACATGGATATTGCCAGTCTCAGTAATTCAGTACTATGGAAATAGGTTTAAACCACTCACATATGTGCCAACCAAAGAAAAACCCCCAAACTGGGAAAGAACATGAATGTATAGTGCAAAACATAACTGCTTTAAATAGAAAGGAATTCTATGCAGCATTGCTGTAACCTTTTCTCATTCTTTCCCACTATATTACTTTTTCTGCCATAATTGTCAAGTGTTTTCTATTAGCTACGACTGTTTAGAAGGGATTTTCACTTTATTTTACTCACAACTGAGCAGGACTGGGTAATTCGGAGAACACAACAGATCACAGCACTTAAGGAGCTCTGATAGAAAATTCTCATCTTCCTATTCCACATGTTACTTTGTTTTCTGTGAAGAAAATCATTATTAGGCAACTAATACAGCGTGTACAGCCTTGAGGAATCTAAAAATGGAAATTTTGTATATCTCCCTAATAACATGTTTAGAAAATGCAGTTTCAAAATACTTCAATTCTTGGACACATAGAAAAGCAAACTAGCTTCACTGTTTATTATAGCTGCACATTTGCATAACTTGGTAGTACATGAGCCTACACTGAAGTGTTTCTGGTTATGAACATAACAGAACGTATGACATTTATGTATATTAACTTCTAAAATATATTTTAACTAAAGTCTTTGTGTTGGAGGTTAGTACAATTAGAGACATTCACAATAATACTCAGTGTTAACTGTTGTACTGTAGCAAATTAGTGTTTCCAATTAATTGTCCCTCTGCATACATGATTACGGCATGTGTCTGATCAGGGTTCAACATCCTGAATAGTATTACTTCAACAGGGGTAATTGCTAGTTAAAAGTAATTAATTAAACTTTCCAGTGTGTGTTTGCATGCTAATTATTTCACTGTTGTTCCCCTGCTCCAGTTATCTGTCACTAAATTTTTATTCACTTTTATTTTTTTCTCCTAAGATACTAATTCTTTGTACTTTTATTTTGTAAAAGTCTGGGTGAAGTTAGGTGAGTAATGTATCATTCATAAAAGCATCTGTCCACGGGCACTTTATCGACCCAATAATTTTGTTTACTGTGCCTAAACATGCTAGAAAAACACATGTTCTTTCCACTGAATGTTTTATTAAACAGAACTGCCTGTAAATCCCATCAACTTTCAACATCTTTTTTCCTGTATCTAGATCAATTCTGTAGAATAACTATTACAGGATTGTGTTCTGAAAATTGTTTGCCGTGTCTGTCAATAAGTAAATGCTCTATATTGATCATTGTGAAAGATGCAGTAATATACACAGTTATTTGAGATTTTGAAATATTTTTTTTGCTCATTGTAATGAGTAGTTGAATGTATTCTGCATATGATTGTATGAATAAAAAAATAGCATAGAGATTAACACCGATGAAGGAAATACTATTTACATTTAGTAGATTATTTTAAGTTACAGTCCATAAATGGGTTATGTGAAGGCAATGCCACAGCTTAAGAAGCAAAGATCCCATAGGCATGTAGTTATCTGGGTTTTTAAAAAAATGTTTCTTTAACCTTCAAAGAGCTGGGATGTGAAACTTAAGATTTACTAGCCCATATGTGATGGCATGTTCTCTGTGTTTTTCCTTAAACGTACGTGATTTAACTCTGAACCAAACTGTAGGATGAACTCTAGAAGTGTAATTTTTTAGCTTATGGAACATCCACTTATCTGACATGATGTCATTTTCTGTATCAATTTTGATGAAAACCAGTGTCAGTCTCTTTAGTTATGTTTACGAACATTTATTTCAGAGATTAATGCAGACAATGGCCATTATCATATCAGAATTCTTCCGGATTTTTTTCAGTTACCCTGCATTATTCTGGTACCTAACCCAAAAGGCAAGTGCAAGTATGTACACAAGAGTAGGGTGAAATTGCAATTTCTCTATGATCTGGCCATAAAAATTCTTAGTGGAATATATTCACAACGTTTGTGTCAGGATCATGATGCTTTGTAGCAAGTACCAAGAAGTAGCTTTCCTGCCCATTCAGCCTTCAAAGACCCCAGTCATGCTCTTCAGTCGGGAAACCATGAGGTGGTACATGATGGGAGTTGCCTGCAGCTGCCTGATGTGTGGGGACCCTCTACAGCAGCTGTGATTTGAAGGTCATGGTACTTATTTAGTGTTAGTAATACTAATGTGTTGTTTCAGGTGATATTCACAGATATTACTGCTGGGCGTGTAAATGGCATCTCTTCCGTAGTCAACTTCTCTTCAGGGAAAATGGGTTCAGCCCAGGAAGTGGCATCTGGCAGTAATACTTCCAAGTCTTGTTCAATTTGTTTGCTTAAAATATTAGACTTAATTAAGCTTAGGTACTAGAATTGTATATTTAATGGTGTGTGGCTTTATAGCTATTTTTGTTTTGCTACTAAGACATCCTGTCTGAAATACTTTCCCGAACAAAATAACTGTGATCTGAACCTGATCGATGTATAAAATGATGAAACAGACTGGATCTGTAAAATACCAAATGGATTTATGGTGACCTTGATTCCTCAGGATTTTTTTTGGTTTGTTTTTTGGGTTTTTTTGAGTGATACTTGAAGTTGGTTTGCAAGAAGGAGCTCCATGGACAACCAGCTGGGAGCAACTCATGCCAGGGGATCTTCAATTACTTACTAAATGTATCCTGCTTATTTGAAGAGGATACATTTACTATCTTGCCTCTTGAAATGCCATCGCTGCTTTATAGGAATTAATACTGCTTGCTTTTTTAAAGGTGCCTAAGAAGATAAGCACCTGTGTGGGCCCCTGCAGTAGCCTGGAAGCTGAAGGCAATACCTTCAGAAATACTTAAGCCACTTAAATAATTATATCAAATTGAAATAGAAATAGGTCCATACTACCGTAACAGTTATTATTGTCTTGAACAAACTGTTACATTGGGCAAGCATGGGAGGCTGTATGGATCCTTCATATTCTGTATCGATCTGTATCGATACATGATAATGTATAAATTATTGAAAGTCTGTTCCTTATGCTTTCTAGTTCAGGGGGAGGATATAGCCCAAATATTCTTTTGGCAGAACTGAGTGAAATTGTAGAGTTAAGTGATAAACTGGGAATTTATTGGTGGTAGATATAGGGAATATATACTGAATTTAGGTGAAAAAAAAAAAGCATTTCACCTCAAATATTTGTATTGATGGAGAAGTTAACTAGTTAATTTCAAAGAATGAATTTATTGAAAGCAGGATCTCTAGGCTCTTCTATTTTTAAAGTTTTTATAGATTTTATTTTAATTTTTTTGGGGGGGAGGGCAAGTAATGCAAACTAATCTATGATTTTGAAAGTCTTGTGTATGTTTTTACAGGAAAGTTGTAATTGTAAAATGAAAGCAGCTTTCATACAGGCTTGGGGGTGGTGGTTTACACTGTAATATATGCAAGCTGTTTTTTGAAGTAAGTCATCTTTATAGACCTTTATATTTCCTTAGTATTTCCACCAAATCCCTTTCTATTAATGATATAGCTAATTGGAATTCCATACTGTCTTTGTTAAAATCGGATGTATCTTGCACCATCAACAACATGCTAAGCACAGCATTGACTTGTCTGCCAACAACAGTCATCGGAAGCTCTATTTTTTTTTTTCCATCACCTTCCTCTGAATTTTTTTCTTCCATGTATCTTTGAGTTCCATTCCCACCAAAAACATCACTGAAAGAATTACACTTCCTCAAAAATTTGTGGGTTTTTTGTTTTTATTTTTCCCAGTTGGTTTTGCTTTATGAGAAAAGTGGAGCAAGGAATGGATTGCTCTGTTTTCTTCCTGTGGTTTTGTGGACCTTTGCTGCCACTAGACTATAGTCGGAGTTGGATTGCTAAAACTGTGGTTCAATTTTGCTTCAATGAACTCTTTAAAACAGAATCCAGTATAATTTTTGTTAAGCCCAGTTTCTTAGGGTAAGCACACAAACTTCCTTCCTGTGTCTGCATGACTCTAGTTCTCAGTCTTTCAGTTGGTCATCACTATTAATTAATAATTACTTAGAAGAGTAGAGAGATCAAAGGTACTAGTTAATAGAGTTTTTATGAAAATGAGTGGGATGGATGTACAAGTAAATCTAGACTGAAGAAAAGCTTCAGTATTTATGGAAGTATAACATATTAGGTAAAGAGAATCCATCACAAAATGTATATCCATTCATATATTTCTGGGAGGGGAAGCTTTGATCAAAGCTTGGGAGTTATTAGACACAGGCATCCTGATATCCTGTGTTTTGTTTTCTACATATTGAACTGTTTTGAATCTGTAAGTGTGCTCTGTCATAGAATATTTTGTTAAACCCATTAATGTGTCAGTTTGCTTGCCTTGGTGACTTCAGTCGTCTCTGTTCACCAGTCAAGCTGTCTTATTTCCTTGCTAAGCTTTTGCTGCGTATCGCTGTGTGTTCGTTGTAACACAATGCTGCAGGTAATGCTTCAAAACTGTTTTTTAGACTCACAAGAGGCAAAGTACTTGCCTTGTGACTTCCTTCCTCCCATTATACCCAAAGGTATCCTCCTGTTCAGTGACCCAGTGAATGAGAGAGAGAAATGAAAGGTGACTTCTGTCTTCATACTCTACTCTGCTGGAATGAAGGAAGCCCAGCTGCTTTTAGACAGCAAGACTGAGGAGGGAACCAGATTGCACACTGAGAATAATTAGAACAACATGGATTTAATATCATTATTGCCAGGCATTATTCTAGTCATTGCATTGCAACTGCTGTGTTCCTGGTTTCCATAAATAACACCAGGTTCAGGGTAACCAGAGAAAACAAATTCAGATTTGGTTACCTAAGTTATTGCTCATCCTCCTCTCCACCTTTCCTATTGCCTTTTCAATATAGCTTTTTTCTTTGACTTAGTTTCTCATTTGCCTCTTTGAACATAATAATCAACAACACAAATATTGAGAATTTCCTCCCTTCTTTTTGGATGGCTTTGAGGATCCTTTCATTGATCCTCTTTCCTTATACTTTTCATGCGAATTTCAACAGCCTTGTAGCATGTGTGATATTGCTTTCTGAATGAGGAGAAACAAGAGGCAAAGGGGGGGAAGGGGAGAGAAAAAAGAGACTGTATGCTTATAAAATCGCACCTGATGTTAGGGGTTCCAGTAAATCTGAAGGTCAGCTCTGCATGAATGTAAAATTCCAGTTTTTGTGAGATGGAACAAGTGAAAAATTTGGCATTCACTGATTATCTATAGTGCTGTGTGCACTGAGTAGTGCAGGTACCTTCTGGAAAATGGAATAATGGACTTTAAGGTGTGTGATGAAGAAGTCCAGAATGGAAAACTGGGACATAGCTTTCTAGGGGAAAAAAAAAAAAAGCTAATAAAAAGTTTCCTGGTCATATTTTTTACTTGATGAGATTTTTTCCATGGAAAAACTCCCAGGGAAAACTAACCTTACAAAGGCAGCTTCACAATGGAGATGGTCACTACATGTATCAGCACTGCTGAGTTGAATTTATTCGTTTATTCCTAATGCAGACCATACCTGCGTAATTCAATATTCCATAGTGGATTAGGAATGTGAGGTACTTGAATATGCAAGCCAGTAGCTCTAGAAAGCATCTGTTTTGTGATGTTCTGACTTCTAGCCCTGCATAAGCTGGCTCTGTGTCAGTCAGAACCTGTGTACATGGTTACTGTAAGGGATGTGTTTACACCAGTGAGCTGATTTACATCAGGAGTGTGCTTTTGATATTGATATCCCAATCATTATCACCTACCTTGCTTTGGTTTATCTCATAGACTGGTCATGGAGCACAAAACCTGACTTTTAGATAAACCTACCCAAGGAGAGGGTGTCTCCAGCCCTGAATGAGTGCTTGGTTCATGGGATCAGACTGGGGCTGGTCAGAAGTACATCTTTGGCACATGTACCATCCCGAATCCTCAATCAGTCTTACTGGCTGTAGCTTCTCCTGGGTGGCACTACTTGCCAGCATGGGCATAGCTTTTGGCACCAAAGCCATAGGTGACTGACTCCTATAGCAGCAAATATGATAATCACTGGGAGTGAGTTGGATTTCAACAGGCAACCTTAACAGCTTCTCAGTCTGACTTGGAGCACTTGACCTAATGATCATTTCACATCTGTTTTTGTAATGTGTGGATGGAAGGTGGTTTTTTCCAAGCTATGAAATGCTTTGGATTTTTTAAATGGCAATGATCTGATTTTTCACTTCTGTCTTCTATTTATTGTAAATTTCTGATTGCTAAATTGCAGTGTATGTTTCCTTTTGTCCCACAACACTTTTCCTGTTGTTTTTCAGTGTTTCTTTTGTTCAGTTTTAATTGACTGCTTCCCTTTTAATTAGATATATGGCTGTAACTTTGAGGAAAAAATCCTGACAATTGTTTTCCCTCCCTAAATATGCATTTTGAATCTTTTAAACAATGATACAGTGCTATTTAGCCATAGAGGAGAACCTTAATATCAGCCTAGCTTACACAGGTGAATTTAAGATAGCAATTGTTTGCTCTCTCTAATACTTTGGTTAATGGGTAGAATAATCCCCCAAGCTCATCTACTTCTAATCTTTGAGTGAAAATAGAGCTGGGTTTACATATAATTTGCAGATGGATAATCCCTGATGGTTGCTATATCCTGTTAGGTTATCAGCACCAGAAAAAGTCAAAAAAAACAGCTGAGCTGGCAAGGTTAAGGAAGCAGCTACTCTGCCTCTATGTAGTAATCCCATGGAAGTGAGACTGCTTGGACATCAAAAACATTTAGGGGGAGGGAATCAAATGGAATAATCTTTTTTTGAAAGAATACTTCTACTTCAGCAGCCACACTATTGTGCATTATTTCCATAAATTCTTGCAAGCTAAGCAGGAACTGGTAAAGTTAGTGTAAAATACTGTGTAAAGTATTTTTCATACAAGACCTATTCCCCAGAATGCTTCAGAGGGTTGAGCAACATGGTATTACTCTGGCACTGAACTATATTAAACTAATGAGGAGAGGGAAGCAAAAGGTATTACACAGCAAGGAGGGGGCTTGCAGATGAGATTTTTTTTTCTTCTAACTGGAAGGAGAATTGGTGAATTGAAGAGATACTGGAAAATTAATATGGACAGGAGGTGGCAAGGTGCTAAGGTTACTCTTCCATACATGTGAGAGGCTAGTAATAGGAAAGGAGGAAAAAAAAAAGAAGTAAGGAGGATATTGTCCCTTTGGATGACTCTGGAGGCAGTGCAAGCAGAGACTGTGAAAGCACATTCTACCTTGAAGTAGAACATTGAATGAATTATTTTATCTACAGGGCACCTGTGTTATGAGGGGAATGGTACTAAAGCATTTGTCCTTCTGAGCTAATACTGGACCAATGTCTTCAAAGTATTCTTAAGTACATGTGCTTTCTACTTTAGAAAGTAGAGCAAACGTGACAAAGAAGATGTGCTGCCGTTGAATATCCCAGTGGTCATGTTTAGTGCATGGGTGAAATCTGTTTTTGTTCCATTTTAAATATTAAAAAAAATAAAAAAAAAATTGGGGAAATACTGGCTGAAACCCATTTCCTTTTCATGGTATCCTGAATACCTTGCCATGAAACACCCCACCCCCACACCCCCACAACAGAGTTCTTGTTATATTGGGATTGCTTTTGTATAGTTTTCAAACACCAATCGGTGTATCTTTATATAAAGAACACAAAGATAGCTGCAGCATGATTTTCAACCCTACCAAAACAAATGACTTATGCCTTGAGGCAACGTCTCTAGTTACGTGTATTTTAAGCCTGCTGGTAAGGATGTGCATGCTTGTGTATGTAATATTAACTTTCTCTGACACTGTTGCACAAAAGTGAAATCATACCAGTTATTGTAGCTTTATGTACTTACCGAGTTGAGAAACATAGCACAACAAATGCTACTGTATTGTAAATGGTATGGTTTAAGCTTGTCTCTTAGGGTGTTTGAAAGGCCATTACATGCTTACGCTAGATTTTGATATGCTTTTCTAACCTCATAAATATTTACACCCAACCATGGTTGAGCAGCTGAGACAAGTCTTTCCAAACCTTATCAATGCAACCTGGCAGAAACTCCCTTCTGCAGTGTTAAAAGGCAGAGTAAAATCCTGGAGGGCCAGCTGGGGAGGTCTGAGTCTTAGCTGCATGCGTCAGCAGAAAAATCTCTCTCCTGGAGGTGTGGGAAGTGAGAGTGGGTCAACATTCGTGATAGTCTGGATGAACTAAATGCTCCCAGTACAAAAATCTTCTCTGATCTGTGTCCTGCTGTTCATTGTTGAATCTTTAAGGATTTTAAGCTGTAAAAATATACCAATATCGTGGACTGGAAAACTGGAATAGCAGATCTTTATTCTGCTCATTCCTCTTCATCTGTAGAACAGTATCTTCTACTTCTTTCCCATGTTATACTGCTGATGAGAAATATGGGGGTGCATATGGAAACTGTAATATGAAAAAAATAGGAAAAAAAAAAAGAAAGAATAAAAATTTTACTTTTGTGTTCTGGGAAACATAGCGAATGTCTGGGAAATCCAGAACTATAACAATGTGAAAGCAGTAGAAGTTGCCCTATGATAAATTAAGGGAAGCTGAGGAGAGGAACTTAGTTTTGGACAGCATACCATACTTGCAGGATTGTGTTTGAAGGATATCTAGCATTTTTTTAGGGTTTTAAGAATATCCGATTATTGTAGGCTCTAAAAATAACGGTAAAGGAAATGAGACTGTGTGGAGAATATGAGTGGAGGACTCCCGTAACTCCTAGCTCTTGTTCTTGTGCTCTTTCACAATAAGGACCCAATATCTGTTGAAAGTCAATGAGTTTTGAATGCCTTTCCATTTGCAGTAACTTGAACTGAGTTTTCTCTGATTAAATGTGTTGTTCAGGCGTGGCAGATGCCCTCTGGGTACCCGAGCGCTAGCGAGAGGAGTAGAGGTACGAGCAGCTGGAGACATTAGGCTAAGCTGCAGGTTTTGCAGATGCAGGAAAAGAGACTGCATGTAAGTGAGCAAGTAAGCGCCCTCCCCTCTGGCAAGCTGTCAGGATCCATTTGGCAAAGTGATGCTCAGCCAGAGTGAGGGCTGAGCCTGCCCTGGAGAGCCTGGCTGAGGCAGGTGCTTGTGCGCTTGCAGCAGTTTGGGCTCTGGGCTTTGCTGTCCTGTGAAGGAGGGGTCTGCTGGAAGCTGATAAATTGCTGTGACAAAGAGGTTCTTGTTCCTGGTGATGATGTTACGTAGTAACTAAGCTGTAAAGGACTGATTTAAGTGTGTATTCAGCACAGCTGAAACCCCTGCATCGCAGGGATTTTTCTTAAGTATTTATGGGAGAGAACGTGTTAATGCCTCACACCTTTTTTCTTAATGCAGTTAGGAATAAATTTTTTAAATAAGAACCAGTTATTCAAGCTGTTTACTCCAGTTCGCTTCAAACCTGCTATACCTTGGTTGTACGACTGAATTACTTTAGCCCTCCAGAGAGATATAATATTATGCCTGTATAACATGGTGGTTATGATACAGAAGACCTGGAGAGGGAAACCGCCAATCACTACTGAAATCATTATTGTATGGGGTGTTATTTATGTCATCTAAACATATCCACCTCAAAATTTAGCATCTGGCCCAAGCTGTAGTGCCATTCCTTCTTTTTGCCTACATTGACTCTATAGGAATAGGAGATTACTTCTGTCAAATGATTTATACTATGTGGATTTTTTTTTATACACCTAATTTTAGGGTATGGTGAATCATATATTTGGCAGTAGATATTTCCAGAAATTGATTACTTAAAGTACCTTTGAAAATTTAGTTGTCTAGCCTAATGAAGTTAAATGATTTGGATTCTAAATTGATTTTTATATGCAGGCCAACTACTGTCTTGCAACTAGTTTCTTAAAGATGAAAGTGTAAGTGCCTAGTATAAAGCCCATTAATTTTTTGGTGTGCCCCCCCCATTTCTTTTTAAAATACATCATGAAAATTATTTTAAAATTATATTTTCCCTGTGTGATTTAAAAAGCCAAAACAAATCAGAAAAGTTGAAAAAGCAAAAAAATTAATTCCAGTCTCTATTTATTTCTCCTAATTGTAGCCTAGATAACTAAAGAAAAACAAGGAAAAGATTTTGATAAAAATAATCTTCTGAAATATTGAGACTATTTCTAGATGGGTAGAAACAGAAATAAGTGCTCTTCTCTGATGTTTTTAGTAGTGCTTTTAGCAGCAGAAACTTTTGACCAATAATATCCTCTTAATAAATGCTCCTTCTGTAGTGTACTTAAATAATACTGAAAGGGTAATCTTGTGGTTGAAAACAAAAGAGAAAAAAAAAGGCAGTAAAACAAGTGTCTGTGAGCTGCGGATGTTTTGCATTTGGGAATTGGGTACACTTTATTCAAGTTCTCATTAAATGATATTAGTTACACAACACTTCTTGTATTTTTTACAAATATTTTGCAGCATCTTTTGGCATATGACCAGACAAAGTAATAAAACTTCCATTTGGAGTAAAATGTCTCTTAGACAATACTTGTTTGCATAAATTCTGCTTTGGATTTAGCCAATTGAGTGTTGAGGCTGTAATCATTTTGCTTGCTTGAGCATGTGTGGTGTAAAAATAATGATTATAATGTGGACTGTCATGTTGATGCAAAGGGATGTGCTAGCTCAGGGTGTCCGTTGCTGCCATCTGTGGAGAAGACTGTATGGTTTCTCAGCTGCATGTGTTGAGACATAGACTGTTAGTTAAGATCTTTCCAACAGATTTAATGTTTAGGACCTTTAGCAACGTTCAGGAATGTCCGAACCTCTGTCCCTATTGTTTTGATGTTCCAAACAGCCAGGAGCCATCAGCTTTGTGCATTCAGGTGGTATGGGGGAATGGCAAACTTATGAGTCTATTAATATAATAGTGTGGCAATGGGATTAGTGTTGACCGCTTTGTTGAGGAGAGCAGCTTGATTGAGGGAGATGCCTGGTAATATTACGTTGTTTCTGTGTAATCCACTCTGTAACAGCTGCTGTCAGGTTTGACTTTGGATGTTAACACAGTTTGTCCTCCACACGTACTCAGCCAGGGTTGAACATCGTTAGCCTTCCCTGTGTAGCTATCCATGATTCAATATCAAATCCTAGTCACAGTTTGTCACTTTCTGTATCAGCAGTCAGGCTACATCAGACTGTCTTCAGTCACAAGTAAGCATGGAGCTGGAAAGGACCTCTATTCCATACCCATTTTCAAACACTTTTCCAACTCTTAACCTTGATCTAGATCTGTCTAGCTCTCCCGAGAATATATTGTTCAACTAGGAAGAGCATCTTATAAACAAAAATTCCTCATGGGCGCGATACCTATCTAAAGTGAATGGCAAATGAGACCCTTGCTCTGAAGGGTTATTTTTCTATAGATTAATTTACTGCTGATCAATTATAATCTGAGAATTTGACATTGATAAATTTATTTAATAGGAAACCAGTTTATTTCTAAAAGTGGTCATGTTCCTTGTAACTTGCTCTAATAATCAATTCTAAT
Organism: Aramus guarauna; assembly: GCA_013400195.1. Taxonomy (NCBI): domain Eukaryota; kingdom Metazoa; phylum Chordata; class Aves; order Gruiformes; family Aramidae; genus Aramus; species Aramus guarauna. The sequence goes on along the minus strand of VXBL01005324.1, from coordinate 58,901 downwards.
CAGATCCAATAACTACATCTGACACTTCTTCTACCAAGTCCAATGTATCTTCATCACAACTTCACATTCACACAGAGATCGTTCCCCAGGATTTAAGTTAGTTCCTTTGTGTCTCGGTATGCGAGACTGACCGAGGAGCTGTGTACTTAATTCACCAGCTTTTTCTCCTTCCCAAAAATTATTAGTCAGAGGGAAAGATAATTACAAGGTTCAAGATGAATAGTCTAATGCATTGTCTTGAATTTTCTCATTTTCCTTCATTATTCATATTTTTTGGCGGGGTGCAGGAAGCACAAGCTGAATACTGATGCCTGTGCTGCCTGCTGTCTGTCCACTGCCACCTGTTTATTTCCACGAGAATATCCAAGTGAGCACCTGTTCTCCAGCTCGTGATTTAGGGGAGTAGCAAGTTTGTTATCTTTGAATTTTCTGCATACCGTGTGCTTTTCAAAGTTTGCAAAGCAGAAAAGTTTTCTGACGGGGAATGAACACAGGCAGCATTGGGGTCTGTAAACCCCAGGGAACCTGGAGACTTTAACCTCCTCTGACTAGCAAGGAACTATTTTTGACTGTTACCTCTTGCACATTTATGCTAACGTGTTCCCGCTTGGCAAAATCACTGCACTCTTCATCGCCAGCTCTTCTGGAAAGAAACTCCCTTCTTATCTTATCATTTGAAATTAGGGGTTCTCTCTTGCTGCCACTTTCAGAACTGGCAGCCCTTCAGACTTTGGTCTCTATCAGTTCCTCTGGTCAAAGAATCATTCTTTGACTTCTGGTGAAGGGTCTAGAGAGCAAGTCCTATGAGGAGCAGCTGGAGGAACTGTGGTTTTTTTAGCCCAGAGAAAAGGAAGCTGAGGGGAGACCTTATCGTGCTCTACAACTACCTGAAAGGAGGTTGTAGCCAGGTGGGTGTTGGTCTCTTCTACCTAGTAACAAGTGATAGGACAAGAGGAAACGGCCTCAAGTTGCGTCAGGGCAGGTTTAGATTGGATATTAGGAAAAACTTCTTCCCCAAAATGGTTGTCAGTCATTGGAACAGGCTGCCCAGGCATGTGGTTGAGTCACCATCCTGGGATGTATTTAAAAGCCGCATAGATGTGGTACTTGGGGACGTGGTTTAGTGGTTGGACTTGGCAGTGTTAGGTTAATGTTTGGACTTGATGACCTTAAAGGGTTTTTCCAACCAAAATGATTCTATGGTTCTATGACTGTTTCATACCAACAGTGGCCAGTGTAAAGGGCCATTATGGCCAGTAAATTGATGATAAATCAATACAAGGCCACAGTAATATGAAAATCTAAATCCAGCAATTTGGGGACCTGATAACGTTGTCTCTGTTAGTACCTCAGTGATGAGAATTGATAGGACTTTTACTCCTGACTCCACCAAGCATTTGTTGTGAATCTAAAACTGAATTACTTCAAGTGATGTTACAACCTTTATTTTGCTATTTATGTTGTTTTCTTTCAAAAGTAATTTTTTCTAAAGCAAAACACACTTCTGTAATATGAATAAAACCCCACAACATTGTTTTGGGATTTTTTTCTGTTATTTTTACTGAATAGAGGTCAGAGTTTAAATATGTTTGTGCGATGAAATTCATTTTAGAAGAATACTTCAAGTACAAAATAGCGTAATGATGCTTTGGGACATTCAATACAAAGGTTAATGGAACAACTGTCTCAGTGGTTAATGCTCTTTCATACAACTTACAGGTTTATTATATGATCAGGAAAATGTATGACAAAAAAAGATAGGGACCTACATTGCTTAATTTATAGTGACCTGTGCATATTTACTTTTTAGCTACCTCTGTTAGTTCCACTGGCAGCTGTACCAGCTGTGAAAGCTTCCTAACAGTATGGAAAACTATATCCTAGAGAAGATGCTAAAAAGATAAGACAGAAACATGGTGTGAATCCTGATCTGTGCCATACTAGAAGGTATTTTTTGCTTAATAAACAAAGTAATTGTCATTTAGACTGTCTCCATTTAGAATGTCTTTTGCTATGCTGTTCCCAGTCTTTTAACTCTTCGAGATCTGCACAATCCCCTGAGAAATGGGACTGGGTTTGTGAAGGCTTTCAAACACAGGAAATTGCTGAGATAGACTAAAATAGGTGGTATTTATTGCAGGATGAAACCTCAGTCTTGCCAGCCATATGTCTGCTCTACTGGGGAGAATCTTCCCCCTGCAGAAGGTTAGAGGGAGAGAAGGATGTCCAGCAGGCCGATACAGACCTACAGCTCCAATCTCATTCTTTCCACAGAGAGGTACAAAGTAGATGGGAAGAGGTAAACTGTGGATGAAAACTGGCAACGGCACCTCAGAAGTCATTTGAACTAACTGTGGAAACAGGTACCAAACCGGCATGACTGAGTCTGTCTCCGCAGGGTCAGGCAGTCAGAATGATCAAATAGTTTAAAATACCAGTGCAGGAATAACGCAATAGGGGCAAAGGCACACAGATTTCTGTGGAAAGGGAGGTTGTCCAGGAGGTGATGGACAGTCCTCGGTCAGTGCTCAGAGGCCACGTTGGAGCTGTAGTTGCAATCTGAAAGTGCAACTGTATTTACATGACTATCACTTTACTAAGTGATAGAGGAATAGTAGTTGGGGATTTCCTCGCTGGCCTTGATGAGCAAGAAGGGTAACTGTTGATTTAAGCAAGTGACCTACTGTATCTGTTTTCACTTTGGAAAATGATTCTAGACTGGTGTGAGTGCTCTTGTCTGTCATCCCCTTAGTGACTGTGCTGCTTCTGCCATCCTGCTTGAATCACTAGAAAAGAGTTACAAGTTTATGCCATTTGTGTCAGTGCTGTAAAAGTTCTGGGTAGCTGCTGGAAGCTTGTTTTTCCCTGTGTTTCAATTCCATCCCCTTGTAGTGGCAGTTTGAAGCTTTTCCTGTGCTGGGAGATGGAAATTTCAGAGTTGTTGTGTTCACAGTCTTGTTTACACGCACCAACCACTGATTATTTTGGGTTTTCTCCATATGTATGATATTCTCTATGCATGGGTAGTTTCAAATTCTGCTCTGCTTCTCTGAGAAGTTAATTTCTCCTTTGCGCTGTCTGTCATCTCCTGGGACCAATTTTAGCTGCTTATTTCTACATGATATTGGGTGGTGGGTTTTTTGTTTTGTTATGTATGGGTTTGGGGGGTGTGTGTGTGTCGTGTTTTTTGTGGTGTAGTGGGGTTTTTTAATTTTTATTTTTCTTTTTATATAAAGCCACCTGTTTGTTTGGATTCACATTGCTTAATGAAAAGGATTTTGTGGAGCAAAGTTCTGAATGATCCTTCCCATCCCTCCCCTGCCCTGCCTCTTTGTCATGAAGAGCAGTGCTGTTAGTAGTCCATTAAATATTAATGACTCTCGTTGCAATTTCTCTCTAATGTGCTTTATTTTGGTACCAGTCCAAGCTGTGGAAATGAAAACCCCCTCGGGACCTTATGTAGAATGTAATTTGCTCTGCAGTTTTGGCTGTAAACATGATAATAAATTAGAGGATGTAATGAATATTCATTGAAGCGCGCAAGGTTTCTTTCTTCACCCGTGTCTGCCTATCTTTTTCCCTCCAAACTGTACCTGATAAGAGATGTGCGTGAATGCTGGCAGCCCTAGTGGCTTGATTTGTTCACTGTGTCAAGTGATGTTTTTGCCTTGGAAAAATATTTACTATTTAAAAGTGTCTTGTCCTTGCAAAATTCATAGGAGACAAAAAATAAATCCCTTAGTCTTTCAGTCAGTTTAATGTGGGTTAATAAGTTTAGTCATAAGTTATCCTTGTGTGTGGATGCAACTTCCCTGCCTTAGTTATCTTTGTGGTGGGATTCAGGTCAGCTCCTTCAGCAGAGTGAGAGGTGGTTTGGCAATCTGCTCAGGATGTTCTGTCAAGTACTACTGCTCAGCAGGATTAGGCCACGTCAGTTCATAAAATTCAGTTCATAGCAAAAGTTTTTTTGCACATTTCAGTGCAGTTTCATCCTTTACAAGAAAACGTGTTCCACATTCAGTAGTAATTCTCACTTTATTCCTTTGCAATACTAATTCTCTTTTGGACTATTTGGGAACTTGTTATTGTATGTGGGAAGGATAACAAAGGTTTTGTAACATCTAAGTTATTTAGTGTGGAGTCATCATGAGAGGTTGTTAAATTCTAACTCCTTCTAAATTAAAAAAAAAAAAAAGGTGGGCAATTTATTCAACTTAATTATCTCTCTTTCAGTACGTATTTATAGAATATACACTAAGTATCAAGCATACTAAATATACTAGACAGGCTTTGGGTGAAGAAAGCTTCAGTTCAGGAAAACTCATCCTATAACTGCTCTGAAGCTTTTTCTTTCTACCCAACAGTACTGAGAAACCATTAAGAATCAGTTACCACTTTCTTTAGTGGTCAGTACCTAATGTTTCTGCTTTGATTTAGAAATTGTATGAACTTTATAGATAAACCTCTTTGGTTAAGGAAAAATTTTTAATGGAGACTTTTTCTTTTACTGTTATTTTCGTCAGCAGCTTTGAGAGGAATACAAAGTCTGCATTTTTGTAGTCTATTAGGTAGTTTATTGGTTTGCGTGGTGGGTTGACCCTGGCTCGATGCCAGGTGCCCATCGAAGCTGCTCTATCACTCCCCCTCCTCAGCTGGACAGGGGAGAGGAAATATAACAAAAGGCTCATGGGTCAAGATAAGAACAGGGAGAGATCAGTCACCCATTAGCATCATGGGCTCCAGCATGGGGTCCCTCTCATGGGAGACAGTCCTCCACAAACTCCTCCAACGTGAGTTGTTCCCACAGGCTACAGTTCTTCATGAACTGCTCCAGTGTAGGTGCCTTCCACGGGGTGCAGTCCTTCAGGACCAGACTGCTCCAGTGTGGATCCCCCATGGGGTCACAAGTCCTGCCAGCAAACCTACTCTGGTGTGGGCTTCTCTCTCCACGAGTCCACAGGTCCTGCCAGGAGCCTGATCCAGCATGGGCATCCCACAGGGTCACAGCCTTCTTTGGGTGCCTCTGCCTGCTCCAGCATCGTGTCCTCCATGGGCTACAGGTGGATATCTGCTCCACCTTTAACCTCCGTGGGCTGCAGGGGGACAGCCTGCCTCTCCATGGTCTTCACCACAGGTTGCAGGGGAATCTCTGCTCTGGCACCTGGAGCACCTCCTCCTTCTTCTTCACTGACCTTGGTATCAGTGACTGGGAGAGTTGTTTATCACACATATTCTCACTCCTCTCTCTCTCCAGCTGCTACTCTGCAGCAGGTGGTTTTCTTCCCTTTCTTAAATATGTTATCCCAGAGGTGCTACCACCGTCGCTGATTGGCTTGGCCTTGGCCAGCAGTGGGTCTGTCTTGGAGCTGGCTGGCATTGGCTCTATTGGACATGAGGGAAGCTTCTAGCAGCCACAGGTGTAGCCCCCCTGCTACAAAACTCTTGACACTAAACCCAGTACAGGTTGGGATTTCTGAGAGAATCCAAGAAATCTGTGCTCTTATTGAGACAAAGCAGCACTTTCAATTTGGATTTGTCACAGCCTGACCATGGACTTTAACATCTGTCAGGTGATAGAGTGTGTATTTTTCCCTTCTGCTGGAGCATTTAGGAGCACAAATAAAGATGAATGTTTTTCCATCCAGAATAAGTTATTTCTTAACTTTTTGCTCACTCAATTCTTCTTCATTCACTTCGATTTTTTGTTGTTGTTGTTGTTGCTGTTTGTGTTTCTTCATCAACAAGTTCAAACTTTATCAGGTGTTGTGGTTTAGCCTCAGCCAGCAACTAAGCACCACGCGACCTTAACACCACCACTGCTTATAAAAGTACATACAAAGCAGGTGACACGTGCTGCGACTTGCTCAACCCTGGAGGGCAATGCTCAGCCTGTCCCCAGGCAGTAATCCCTCCTCCCTGGTCAGCTCGCCCCCACTTATATACTGAGCATAATGTCATATCGCATGGAGTACCCCTTGTCCTTAAAACTTTGTTGTAGTGGATTAAAATTGAGTGCCATTGTTTTCCGGCTATTGTAATGTCATGAACTGGTAAGGAAGCTGACCTTACTCCGAGGAAGTCATGGCTGGAGGATGTCATGGCTAGTGCTTTTTATGGACGCTGTTCTAGCAGTGCCTTTGAGTAATGCTTCCCGCCTTCTTGGCACACATCTCTTGAAACGTGTATGCGCAGGAGCCTCTTGTGTTCCGCTGTTGACAATGCCCAGGTCCCTTCCCAAATGCAGAAGCATCCTGTACTTCCAGCTTCTGGTCTGGCTAAGCCAAATTCCCAAGCTCCAGCTATTGGACACTTCAACCTATTCAGTTCCTGGATGCGTAGACGGAGCCCGTGCAGCGCTCGCAGCAGGCTGGGCTGTACTCAGTGCTCTCCCAAGAGCCCTGTGTGCCAACAGTATTTCTAGGCTATTCTTGATGTCAGCGATTCTATCTTAGAAGTGATTTCTCAAAGTTTAAACTGTATCAGTACATTGCTAAATTATCGTCAAAGCAGCTGTGTCATTAAATACACATCTAAATACACATCTTTGTAGTCAACTATCATCTAGTTAGATGATGCATGTTCCTTCATTTCTGTACCAACCTATTACTAACATTTCCCAATATACACATCTCTTGCCCTAATACCTGTACTGTGGAATGCTTTTTAATATTTGGTGTCATAGTGTATAAGTTGTTTAAATAGGTTTGTTCATTGTCTTTAATTTAAAAACAATAAATTGCTACTAGTATTCATAGTTTAAATAAACATACAAAAACTATATTTTTGTAATACCCTGCCTTGGAGAGAATGAAGACCCTGGAATAAAATTAAAATCAACTTCTGCAGAGACATGAGGGAAACAAGGTAAATTTGTCCTCATATAAACAGCTCTATTGCAATTGTAAGAACATTTCTAATGCCTCTGGATATTTCTTCTAAGGTGTAGCTTCTTATTTGAAGCATTAAAGTGCCTACTCTGTCCAATTAGTCTGCATCAAACAGTAGGAATTTATTAAGACCAAAGAAGGACAGGTTACCTTCAGAGAAAATTATGTGTAATGGCAATAATAATATTAAAATCCTAAATCCATAAAATGCAGAATATGGATTGCAGATTCCTGATTCAGTTCATACTCCTTGCATGAAGATATATCATGTCATGACTAATCTAAAACTTTTCAAAAAGAAATTATAAACATTTGGATATAGTATTTTCACTTGTACATATGTCAGTCATAAGATGTAACTTCTACATTAAACTTTTCCATATCTTAGTGAGAGTCTGTGTCACTTGGAATTGACTGCAAAAAAGATGATAAGGAATGTGTGACTATTTTGGCTGGTCTTTCAGCTCAGTTAGATTTGTGTGTTGTCATTAATCTGTGGTTAATTAGCAGATGACTTTAATGTCTATGTATAGCCTGGGATGTAAAAGGATTATGCTGTTAATATGTTAAGCATCTGATTTTAAGGTATTAAGTCCTTTTATTACCACAAATTATATTTGATCTTCAACTAATATTCTGGAGGGAGGAAAAAAAAACTCCAACAACAAAGCAACCTACCCCTTATCAAAATAATTTCAAATATCCCTAAATTTCCTGATTTGACATTTATTTATATTTAGGAAAGGATTATAAGATTAATCTAGCAAGATGTGTCAAGAGGCATGTGAACATAAGTTCTCTGAAGTTCTTTGTAGATTAATTTGTCTTCACAACAGTTCTGCTTTAGTGTAGGCACCTTAATTTTGAAGATGGTGAAACTCAAGCTAAAAGAAGTGAAATGATTTACTTGTGTAAAATGTCATCAGCAAGGGAATTGGAAGGATAAAAATTTAGGAATTACTCTTAGAAGTTTTTTACACTGCTGTAACTTGTTAAAATCAAATTACTTAATAGTTGACTTTAGTTAATGATCTCCTTGAGGATGAATGGGTTTTAGAACTGGCTTTGGGTTAAATGCTGTGGTAAACCTAGTCTTTTTTAAAAAAAGAATATAATTGATAATTCTAGAAACTTCAACTCTGGAGTTTTTCATAATTCGTTTTTTTCCCATGCAGTGTTGAAAATAACAGCACACCAAGATATCTTGATAAAATTTATTAAAAAATATAAGATATATTTGACTATTTACCATTTATTATCACCTCCCCCTCTTCTTTTTCCTTCTATGGTATGATATACTTACATAAAATAATCTTCAAATTTAACCACCAATTATTTTTTTACTGTGTTCTGGTTAAGATATTCAGGAATGAGAATTAAAAAGTTAGCAAATATTGCAATATTATGGATAGTGTTAATGTTATTACTCACTTTTTTGGAAAAAAAAAAAAAAAAAAAACCCAACTTTTTTCACCAGAAATATATTTATAGCTTGCTTGTGGTCACAAATGGACAATGAAAGTTTCCAGTTAGAATTTAAAACAAGTTTTCCAGCACTGGCTCCAGGAATGTAAGTGAAAACTGATTTGTAAAAACAAATTATAGTGCAAATATACATAAATTGTTGCTATTTTATTTCTGGTGAATTGAGAACTAGGACCTTTTCACAGTGTTTCAGAAAATGAGTGCACCTTTACTTTTTTCCATTAATGGCCTCCATTAACTCTTCAATTATCGGCATAATAGCTATTGAATACATAAAGCAAGGGCCAACTATGGTGCCAAAAGAAATATCTGGGAGAGAGAAAGGAAGCTATATAGCAATACTAAGGAATAATTCCATATCGCAGAATGATTGTGTTGAATGACCTAGCAGTAAGTATTTGTGTTGAAAAGTGACAATAAAAGTAGGTATTTTTCTTTATCACACATAGCAGTAAAAAGATTTTTACAAGTCAATGACCCTCTCTCTTCTGCAAGGTTATAACCACTGGAGGAGTTTGATTCTATAAATGAAACTTAATTAGATATGAAGCTGCATGAGTCAGAATAGAGTCCAGCTGGCTCACTTCAATACAGAACTAACAGCAGCAAAACCAATAGAAGCTTTTGTCAACAAATTCATTAGGGGAGACTGTCATGGCTAAGAACATTCCTTTTTATATATTTTTTTTTTAATTTTTTATTAAAACCTTCGCTTAGCTTTTGAATTAATGGGGCGAATGGATCATAATGATAATGCTTGATGCAGTACCGTTTAAAACATACTACAAACTTTAACAGGTTGCTTGTTGACTTCTCATCACTTGCGTTCTTCCAGTGAGGACAGAAAAATGCTCTGATTGCTACTATCTATTCCTTTCATAAATAGCACAGGACAAAACATAGCTGTTGACACTGCTTCCAGGTCATCTCTTGACCATCTTCTCTTGTTTATCTCATGAGTTATCTGAATAAGATCCAAGGTCTGGTTTCCCTATTTTGCATAAGTACAGAAAAGACATCCAATGAAAGTTTGGGTTGGGGAAGGACAGCTCCTGTATATGGCAGTCAAACCAGGCAAGCGCTTTGGTATTTACTCTTCAGACCTGTATGTTTATGCCAACCCCTACAGGTAGATGCTATTGTTAGTGTTTTAGCCCTACTTCATACTAAAGAGTAATTAATCTTACTGAGAATGTTCAATTGTATCAAAACATTTTTTCTTTCTCTTTTGTTTCTCTCTTTCTCACTTTTTTTCTGTCACTGACCTATTTGGAAGGCTGGTTAATTACTATGGTGGTACTTAAGGTGATAATGTTAAGTGGAAGAGGTACTTTAAAAATCTTATTGTTCTCTTTTTCTAGACAGTTAACACAAAATAGAAACCCACAGCTGTATCAGTCTATACTAGAGACCTTAAGGTAGAAGAGGTCAAATCAATGGCATGAGTGTTTAGGAGAGGGAGAGAAGCGCAGGGGACTGCCCTTTGGAGAAGTTTGGGTGAGGGAAGCTTTGCAGAATGGATTTCTTCTGCATGTATTGGGATGGTGAACAATGTTGGGGAAAACCAAAAAAGATAATTTAAAGGAAGGCAGAAACCCTACAGTCCAGAAATAAAATCATCCACTTTGATGAAAAAGAGTGTAACCTGGTTCCTGTGATGTGTTGCTTGCTCCAAGTTCAGCATCCTTCTCACTTAGAATCTTAGAATCAATGAGAAACATGCATGCTTGTGGTGGGGGGGGAGGGGGGGGGCAGGGGGGTCAAGTGTTATACAGAAGCGGTGTTTTAGTTTAATAGGCTGTTATTACAACCTTCCTTCCCTCCTTTTACTTGGGAAAATGGGAAATAATTTGTATGAGGAAGGGAAATGGTATGCATCACTCTTCATCTGGATTCATATTGACATTTGCTTGAAACTGCTACTTAGAATGGAGCAGAGATAACTAAATAGGGATGAGGCATATGCTGCATTTTGCATTTAATAAAATTTATTTGTATGCTAGAGCTGGGATGGACAGGACTTGCTGGGTTTGCTGTTAAGGAGGACTGAAAATTAGGACAGTGAGAGTATGAGGAAGGGGAAAGTATATGGACAGAAACTTCATGCTGGGACTACACTATGGCAATAAAATACCGTGTCTACCCAAGGTTGGAATAGCAGATTTTTCTTCCAACTTGCATGTGTTAGAAGAACTGTGAAAGAGGTTAAGATTAAATTACATGGTCTTTGCCTGTATTATGGTTCATTCTCAGCTGAATCTATGTTCAGATCCCCATTTTTACGACCATCAAATTTATCTGTGGAAGAAGGGAAAAGCTAAAAATGAACAACAAAGTGCTGATGTTCCAGCTGTGAAGACAAGGGATTCTCTGAATTTATTAGGAAGTCTAGATGGATCCTGCTGTTGTCACTGTCTAGACTATGAGTTTGCAATAATAGGAGATTATCTTCTATAATCCGAACATGGTATAGCAATGGAGTGCATTTATCCATCACTTCTGAGTATATTAGGTGCCATTCTTCCAGCAAATGGTGGATAGTAATGTATGTGGGGTGTAGGGTGTTGTTTGGTGGGGTTTTGTTTTGAGACATACTAGGAACAGGCATCTTCTGTAATGCAACTGCTGCTTTATTGGAAAAATTTGTAAAGATTAGCCCAACTTTTAAAAAATAAAATGATTGATGCATATACTCTGAAGTGAACATACCATATTCTCCCAGGATGTGCTTTCATGAAAAAGAATAAGCAAGAAGTAGGGAGAGGAAAAGGTGGTCGTGTGTATGTGTGGAATTTAATGAGGCCTGTTGCTTTTGACCTGATTAAACATTCGGTCTACTTTGTGTCCTTCTGCTCTTGGCTTCTGCAGTCATAAATAGTCCTTGGGATCTGCACACTGACAAGGCCGCTGTATGCAATGGATTTCTTGCCCTTGCTAACTGTTATGATTGACAGTGTAATCTGTGAGTATTTTGTGATGTCATACTGCTGGTGTGTGTGTAGATATGTATGAAATTTGAGTATAAGCTATTGGCTATTGATATGCAAAATACAAGCAGACTAGTCAGATTTTCAGTTTATTCTTTACAAGTCTTGAATGTTATCTCCATGAGAGCTTAAGAAAGATTTAGTAAATAACTTGAACAGCACATATAAAAGGAAAGTTTTTGTTGGTTTTTTTTCGCCACATTTAAAGCCCATGTTTACAAATTCTTGTGCAGTTGCAGTTATAATACAAAAGTGACAGTGATGAAGTCTGGTCTTCGGCCATTAAGAAATGTAAGCTTCCACCCTGGGAAGTAAAGAAGAATTTGCTTTTACCAGAGCTGGAATTTATGTGTGCTTTTTACGGACTAGCTTTTGCAGGGCAAAATCCAAATGGCAAATTATGTTCCTCTCCCAGGTGTCAAGCACTTAAAGATGGCAAATGTTCCAAACCTAGATTAACATGCTTTTTCAAAGTCTTTGCTATAATGTGCCTCCTGCCTTGATAACACGCTTAATCTCTCCTGCACAGAGCGTGCAGTGCTCTTCTGTAGTCCAGTGCTTGTCCCATCCAACATCAATAGATGGGCAAGTCGCACATTGGTCCTGTATTGAAAGCTTTTAAGGAATTTTTCTGCGTGTCAGGCTGTGTTCTGTGCTTAGGCTATGTCTCTGTGATACAGTAAGTGGTTAGATATGGAAAGTTGGTTTTGGTAGATACACGGGAAGATTAATCAAAAAGTTTTAAAACTGTTTTTGGATTGACTATTGATTTCTAAAAGGCAGCAGTCACTTTAGCCTCTACCAAGTCAGTTACGCTGTAGCCTGCCTGACCACCCCATGTCTGTGTACTCCTAGATCTACAAGTCCTGATATATTGCTTTTTTTCATTTGGATTCATCTTTCTTTCTCAGCCGTGCTGGTGGATCTGAATTTTTGCTAATGCCAGTGTAACTTTGTAATTTAATCCTGCTGTGATCTGTTTGTCCATTGATAAAACATTACAAAAATACTCCTTTAAATGTGCTTTGATTTTTTTTTTATTTTTTTTTTGGGGGGGGGGGATGGGGTGGCGGCATGGGCAGTGCTATTAAATAGCTTTAAGAGACTTTCTAAATAGTCATATGAACAACTGGAATAAGCTTCCATTGCTACCTTGGACAAATAATTGCTTTGACTTAGCTGGACTTTCTAAACTGATGCAAACTGCAGTATCTTGCTGATGCTGGAAGCAGCAGTCCTAGTGATTGTTTTGCTTTCCTGCTTGTTCCTGTATGTAAATGAAGCACAAGCTTGTGTGTGTTCTTTTTCTGAAATTTATTCTGCTTACATTTTGCAAGGTAGGTCTTCCTGAATGCTGATGGGAGCTGTTTACTAAATTAAGAACAAAGAATGTCATTTTCTTGCTGTTCATTAATACTGGTATTTCCCTCATATGAAAGCTTGTGTCTACTGGTGCCAGTGAAAGCCACCCGCATATGTCTAACGACATAATGTAGTCATTAGCAATATACTGCAGAATAGGAAAGGAACAGGAATTGTTGTACTCCAGAAGGAATAAAACCAGAAAAAACAGTAGTGCTAATGAGACAAATGACCCTGTATGATGAAACTGCCTTCTCTTCCACTTGGTGGAAAATTTACCTTCTCTTCCACTCAGTGAAATGGTGTAATGTAGTCATTTCCCAGGTCCTTCTACACATTGCCTCTTCTGCTTAGTCAACAGTAAATGCTGCAGAGAGTCATAGCAAACCATTAAAAGTATTCTAATCTACAACTCTTTTCTTACAACAGGGACTTGCTCTGTTAAATATAGTAATTTAAGCAGAAAAGGAGTAGCTTTGAGCATAATGCTGATGTTTTGATATTTCAGAATGAGTCACAAATGGCTCAACTTAAGCTGCATGTTTAAGTGTAAAAAACTTGAAAACACTAAACAGGTCAAAAACTGCTGACTGCCATTTTTTAGTACATGGAAATAAGTCTCAGCGTTACTGTTCTTTTTAAGTGCTAGTAAAGTGGCCATTTCCATTAGCAAGAAACTTGCCACTTCTGGCACAACAGTTTAATGTTGCAGATAATTTCATTCTCAACAAAATTGCTATGACTGAATTTGTGATTGATTTGTTCCAGTGATATCAAGTGGTGTACTTGTGGTAGTGAAGTTTAATACTGTGTTGAAGAACTTAGAGGATCAGCTGCATTGAATCACTGTTAAATAAGAATCAAAGCAAAGTTCAGAGCAATTAGTTCATATTTAAAAAAAGTTTGTTGTTGTTTTTTTTTTTTTTCCAATTATTAGTTTGGCTATTAAAATGTTTTGAAGTTTGTCAGTCAGGTATGAAGAGGTATGTTATATTTGCTTATGAATGTGGATCTTTGTTTTAAAATAGAAGAAATTCCAGAATAAAGGGCTATTTGGTTTTTTTTTGGGGGGGAGGGGGTTGGTGTTTTTTTTTTTTCTCTGAAGCATAACTCAATGATAATGATAAAAAGACTTTAGGAGAACTCAGCTTATTCTGTGCTTTCATGCACAATACTGATGTCTGGCTCTATTTTCATCCTCTGAAGTGGCTTGTTATTTTGGCTGGAATGATCCTTATCTCATTTTGTATACTGACAAGGACAAATTCTGAAACAGGGCTTAAAAACAAATGAAAAAAATGTGATGGAAAATTTTTATACGTAGTGACTGCTGGTTTTCAGTTGTTAAAGTAGCCTTCTATTATCCTGAATAGGCTTTGCTACCAAAAGGAGTGATAGATCCTTTATAGTGGAAATGTAACCAAGGTTAATTATAGGGGGGTCATGGGAACTATAATGAACCACAGTGTTTATAACACTAAAAACATCTCTTTCAAAAGACAAATATAATCCTTAAACGTTTTGTTAATGTTTAGGAAGGAAGGTCCTAAAAGAAAGGTGGTGGTTTTGTTGTTTTGTAGGGGTTTGTTTGCTTGTTTTTAATTATTATAGTGTGTTTATATTTTGTAGCCATAAATATGGCAACCAATGTAGTGGCTCCCCATAGGAATCACCAGGATGGCTTGAAGCTGGAGCTTTTTCAGTTTGCTGTCACAGTTGTTTTCTGTGTTCTCATGGTAAAGGAGAAGGTAAAGGAGAAGGGAAGGAGAATCAGTGAGTGGAGAATGGATGTATCCTTGTGAGCCTCCCTGTTAGTGAGGAAGAGGAGCTGTGTGTCCACTTGCTGAGCAGTATTAGGGAACAGATGTGCAGGTAAAACAGTTGCTTTTGCTTGGTTAACTCTGATGGATTTGTTCCGGAGTCTGAAAGATGTACAGGAATTGGTAGGGCAGAAGCACACGGCGATAGGTTGATTGCTACTCGACAGGTTTTATGTCAGCTTAAAGCGACAAACTGCAGCAGTTGCACACTTGAGTTAAGACTGACATGCATCTGAAGGGTGGGCTCTCCTTTTTCCTTCTCTTCTAGCTGTGTCTTCTACTGTTGCTTTTCTGTAAGTTTTGGGGTGTGTGTGATTTTTTTTTTTATTATTTTTAGTTTATATGGCTGTACAAATAATCAAACTAATTTGCTAATCCAGTAGCAGAGGAACCCACTGAGCAGTTTGCAGCAAACTGAACTTGTATGTGTCTGCATTCTTAGTGTTTAGCCTGCAACTAAGTACTAACCTGCTAAACCTACTGTTTAGTTGGCCTGAGGTAATCATGAACCCATTTTCAAAGGCAACTTGCATCCTACTCCTATATTTATTTTGAGATGCAGGTTTTGTAGGTGATAGCTTTCGGCCTGTAGGCTGATCAAGAGCTGTTGTTGAACTGCTGCTTGGCTACACTCACCTAATATCAGGTACTTCATCTCAGTGAGTGACTGATATCACCAGTATAATGAGTGCCTGGTATATCTCTAACATACCGTCTAATAAATTTCTGACTTAAATCTCTTATCTACTTTTTATATAAATGACATATGATGCTGTAAAAACAGATGGCAGACTTGGTAACAAAGTCCTTTCTATTTTCTGTCACCTACTTGTCAAGTTTATGGGTTCCTGGGTGTCACTTCCATTTACTTGTTATTAACTTCTCTTGAAGAGGAGCTCCACACTCTTGGTGCTGTTGGATCTTTGCAGTTTAACTGCTTGTTAATCTGACAGATCTCTGAACATTTGATTTAATAATTCAATCTGTTTGTTTTTTTTTTTCTGAGCTACTCCCTGTGATAGTGAGGTGGGAGGCAGACTTTAAAGAGCTTATGATATGCATATTAAAGATTTTAATATAATTTTGGTTTTATGCATTCTGGTCTATGCATAAAACTTTTCATTTAAGATGTAGTATAAAACTAATAATTTGGACTGAATTCCTGACAACAGAGGTTACAGATAAAGGGTGTGTGTGTACATGAGCTAGAGGAACATAATGCAATCTGTGAGTCACGTCTGTCTGAAATACATAACATTTCAATAACAAGCAAAACAGGGCTACTTATGAGCTTGGAACTGAAGACCTTAGAAGTTCTAATGTGTTTTCATGAAATTTAGGTTTACGATTTTTTCCCAGTGAATTTTTGTCAGATATTGATTAGGATATTAAAATATTACCTCTGGCTTAGAAAGTGTTAAATATTGACTCTTTGAACTTGGATGTTGCTGAAGACTTACTGACCTTGAAGAGTGTCATGGAACCACACAAACTAGGCCAGTCCAGTTAACAAACAATCAAACAAAAATATTTATTTTACAAGACGGGAGGGGAGAAACTAAGTTGTGTTCTAACTGAAACCACTCTGGCTCCAACAGACATCAACAATTCACAGGTTGAGGATGTCGGTCGGGAAATTAGTACTACATTGCTGACTTAAGAGCTCCTAAAGTTTATGCTTGATGACCCAAAATGGGCAAAATCACTCACCCGTTTGAGATGAGGTCTCTCAATCTGTACAGAAGACGAACCGCAGGTGGTGTCCCAGCCCACGGGGAGAGCCTCTGACCGCAGACCTGCTGCCCTGAGGGAGATCGACTCAAGATGGCCCTCTTGCGAGACTCCATTTATACCCAATTCGCATCTGACCTGTGGTCATACATGGTCATGACCTCAGCTTTGTTTCCTGTCAACTGAAACTGCCAATGCCGTGTGGGCATAATTCAAACTGTGGCAGGAAGGTTTTCCCGTGGGCTTTGTCAGGATGGGTGCATCTGCCACAAAGACTACAGGCAAAACAGTATGGTTTGCATCTGCATCTTGATGCCAGCAGTGTTGGCTGAAACTAGGTGTACTGAAGTGGTGGTTTTCAAATAGTTAAAAAAAAAAAAGTTATGATGCTGTGGAGCAGGGCTGAGTACAAAGTTTAATGACCAAGCAGCTTCTGGATCAGTGAAGCTAGTCAACAGGATTTTCAGGAATCAGGTTGAAGGATGTTTGGAAGGGAAGTTTGAGAGGCTTGTGTGGTGGGTTGACCCTGGCTGGAGGCCAGGTGCCCACAAGAGCTGCTCAATCACTCCCCCTCCTTAACTAGACAGAGGAGAAAAGGTATTACAAAAAGCTTGTAGGTCGAGATTGGGACAGGGAGAGATCACTCACTAATTATTGTCACAGGCAGAACAGACTGAACTTAGAGGAAAATTCATCTAATTTATTACCAAGCAAAACAGAGTAGAGCAATTAGAAATAAAATCAATTCTTAAAACACCTCCTCCCACCCCTCCCTTCTTCCCACACTTAACTTCACTCCCAATTTCTACCTACTCCCTCTGCAGTGGCACAGGGGGAACGGGGAATGGGGGTTACGGTCAGTTGATCACACGTTGTTTCTGCCGCTCCTTCCTCCTCAGGGAGAGGACTCCTCACACTCTTCCCCTGTTCCAGTGTGGGGTCCCTCTCATGGGAGACAGTCCTTCATGAACTTCTCCAACGTGAGTCCTTCCCATGGGCTACAGTCTTTCACGAACTGCTCCAGCGTGGGTCTCTTCCCATGGGGTGCAGACCTTCAGGACCAGACTGCTCCAGCGTGGGTCCCCCAAAGGGTCATAAGTCCTGCCAGAAAACCTGCTCCAGCATGGGCTCCTCTCTCCATGGGTCCACAGGTCCTGCCAGGAGCCTGCTCCAGTGTGGGCTTCCCATGGGGTCACAACCTCCCTTGGGTGTCTCCACCTGCTCCAGCATGGGGTCCTCCACGGGCTGCAGGTGGAATCTCTACACTCCCTCATCCTTCCTCCATGGGCTGCAGGGGGACAGCCTGCTTCACCATGGTCTTCACCACGGGCTGCAGAGGAATCTCTCCTCTGGCACCTGGAGCACCTCCTCCCCCTCCTTCTGCACTGACCTTGGTGTCTGCAGTTTCTTATATGTTCTCACTCCTCTCTGGCTGCAAAAACTTCCTGAGGTTGGTTTTTTCCTTCTTAACTCTGTTATCCCAGAGGCACTACCACCATCGCTGATTGCCTTGGCCTTGGCCAGTGGTGGGTCTGTCTTGGAGTTGGCTTGCATTGGCTCTTTTGGACATGAGGGAAGCTTCTAGCAGCTTCTCACAGAAGCCACTCCTGTAGCCCCTCCGCTACAAAAACCTTGCCATGAAAACCCAACACACTTGTTTAGGTACAGATCACGACTTCTGATTTGTAATTTGTGCCATATTACTTGCTATTTTGTGGGGAAAGTGGGTAGTGGTGGCAGGGTTTTTTTCAGGAATCCAAGTTACTCTATTAATTGATGTACTGTATTATAGTATTGTATACAGTCTTCCAATTTCACAGCTATCATACCAGTATATATGTCCAGAAGACGTCCTCACTTGAAATGTTTTATTCAGGTGAATAAGAAATCTTTTCCAAAAGAGTGATAGACAGCAGGAGAAATTGTCATCTCATGGATGTGAAACACAGGTTGCTCAAAGAACAGGGACTTGCTATGACTTTCCAGTGGGATGTAATGGATGATGAAAAATAAAAAAATGCTTCTGGAGAAATGGATCACTTCAGAGACACCAGAGAAAATAGGAGTAAACTGTCCCAAATATTCTGGATCTCTTTTCTGTGCAACAAATAAAGGACGATACATAATGTGAATCAATAACTAAGCAAGTGCACACAGGATACTAATGTATTTTGGTTCATCTTCAGTGGAAGGATCATTTTGTACAACTTCTGATTTTGCCCAGTGCAGAGGGAAATTGTGTTCAGAGAATGAGTCTTCTAGTTACATCAGAATCTCTTTAAACTCATGACTGAAATGCTGAGGAGGTATGGAATGGGGTAGATACATGTTTTATTTAGCACAGAGTCAAAATGGAGAAAGGCAATGATCAGGCCACCAGAATGCACAAAGAAATTATGTAATAGCCAAACTCAGTGTTTGGAGCTTAATTATTCTTATTATTATTTAAAAGATTAATTGAAATTGCTCACTTCCAAATTTAAACTTGATGAAATGGTAACTAAAATACGGCTATTTCAGTCCCTGGAATTGAAATGTTAAAATAAATATTTATGACCTTATTAAGACTGACTGAGTGGGTGAAAAAGAAATGAAGTTGCACTCGTGATATGATGTTACTTATTTCCAAATTCCTGGTAACCAGAAACAAATGATCTAGAATATTTACATATGCATGATATAAAAGGTAAATGTAGTATTTATTATTTTCCTGTCAGTTTCCAAATCACACAAGAAAATGGAATATCCAGTTCTTTGCCATCTATAAAATGATGGGAGAAAAATACTTTAGCATAGTTGGTTTCAGTTTGAATTGCACATGCTGGAGATGTAACGCCGACAGTGGTGTTTGGTGTCCTCTGACCTCGCCAACCCAAACAACGTTAGCACTTCTATAGACTACAATTCCATGCTCAAAAACCTTACACGCAATGTGGGGAGTTTTATATTAGGCATAAATTTGACAGAATAAAATAGGATAGAACTAAAAAGTATATGATATAATCATATTATGACTTAGGGGTAAAAAGAAAACTCCTAACCAATAGAAACCAC
The DNA here is from genome assembly GCA_013400195.1 of Aramus guarauna. Taxonomy (NCBI): domain Eukaryota; kingdom Metazoa; phylum Chordata; class Aves; order Gruiformes; family Aramidae; genus Aramus; species Aramus guarauna. The sequence goes on along the minus strand of VXBL01005324.1, from coordinate 39,575 downwards.
ACCAGGTTTTCAATGCAGCTTAGGTACAGTCGAAAACAGATGAGAATCCTGAACCTCTGAGAGGGTATTTGGAGAGAAGACTAACCAATGCTTGGGAACTGTTTTCAGAATGTTTTAGAATTATGATCTTAAAAAGTGCACTCCATGGGTTAAAACAAATAGTTTATAGAGAAAATGAAACTTTAAAAAACCAAAATGAAACAAAAAACCCTAAACAAACAAAAAACCCACAACAAAAACCTGGATCTTAAAGTACCTGTATATATATATATATTTGTTTGTTTGTTTGTTTGTTTTCCCCTAGGAACTACAGATGATGATATAAAATGACACAAAGAGGTACCTGAGGGTAATAAGCAGAAAGATGATGTATAGAATCTATGCTTAAAATATATGTATTATAAAATATATTACATATTTTTATAAATAAGCATGTATATCTTAGGGACAAAAGGAAATAGAAGTAGTTATAAATCTAACAACTTGCAACCAGTGGTATTACCAATAACTCAGGAAGATGAATATGTCTTATATTTTTGTTTTGGAAAGGTACCAATTTATATAGTTAACTGACAATGAATTATTTTCCAGTTTCCTAGTAGGTAGCATACTTATTGAAGCAAAATGTTTTTTAACCTTTGAGTTCCATCAAGATATTTGGACTGAACTTCTTGCAGCTATTTTAAAACTTATCTGAACAAGTTATCTGTAACATTGATATATCATAAATCTTGGAGCATTAGGGAAATTCCAGAAGAAGGTTAATAGTGTTATATCAATATTTAAAAAGAACAAAGTTTGGATGAATGTCCAACCTAATACTTGTATCTTAAGTGTAAAAAGTAATATAATTATTTCTAATCAATAAAACAAAAACACTGTCCCCCATTGTCAAGCTAGCTTTGTATTTTTTTTATTACATTTTAAATAGAATAATTAAAAAAAAAAAAAAGACACTGTGCATGCTGACTCCATTAGAAAGGCACAATCATCTCAAAAAGTTATTGCAGATGTATTTCTACTACAGCCCATTGAGGATCAGTTCCTGATGCCACACTTTAATGTTATTAACCTGGAGGAAAACTATAAAGTAGTTAAGATCTCTGGTGATATGGAGGTTGAGGAGCAAAATAAGCAGTTTATAAGAATCAAGTGAAGGTAATGATATTCTTAGGAAATGGAGATACAGTTTGTAAGTTGAAAATTAGTAGAATTAAGCATTTTCATTGTAAATAGTAACACATAGAGGCTTGCAAAATTAAATGGTGAGAGACTGTAATAGTAGATGATACAGAAATGACAATGCAAAATTACTGCCTAAACGTCTTCCATTGCAAAACAAAAGCAGGAGGAAGACAACAGAATGGCAAAGAAATATTTTCAAATGAGACTTCAAGTGCCTTTTCAGTGAGGAAAATGTGGATAAAAGCTGCCACCAGACAACAGGAGAGAAAACTGATGAAGCAGCTGTGAAGAATATGGCAGAAGACTATCTGAGACTATTTACACAGAAAAAGATTGTGACAGGGAGATAATATTTTCCATGCAGTGTCATTGAAGCATCTGTTGTTTCTGGTTTTGTTCTTGTTTATTTAAACTTTTGGCACTAGGGCACGTTGTTGAATCCTACTTTAGAGAAGACAAAATGAAGACTAATGTGTAATTCCTTAATTAAAGGACTGGAGTTGAAAAATACTAGGTTTTAAGTCATTCTTGCATGCTATTTATGACATGCCTCAGTTTCCTCAACTGAATGAAAGGCTGTGAGGGTATTCCTGTAAGAGACTGAGTTGAGTTTTTAAATCCTTGAATGCTTTGAGATACTTGAAGGAGGAGTCTTTCTAGATCTTAATTAGTAGTATAATGATGAGAGAGAAGCATACATAATCTTTGAGATATTTCACCACTGTATATTTTTTCAACGTAATTAATTTTTAAAGAGTAGTACCAGGGGAAAATCCATCTTTTATTGGGTAAACTTCATTAAAGACATGCACATAGTCCATCAATAATGAGATTCTCCATCTCCGTGAGCTTCCTTGTCTATTCATTTTTCTTTCCCACCTGCACTCACAATGGTGGCTGTTTGCTCCCACATACATTCAACAATGCATCATTTGTAAGCTGGCCCTCATTCATTTCATTCCTATTTGAAAGGCCTGACAGAAAGCCCTGTGAAAAGCCTTTCAATGCAAATGCCAGTTTAATGACTTGGTTCATTCAGCAGAGAGGAATCTGAGATAGTTTGACTTCTCCTCGCTGCAAACACAAAAAAATGTTTTCATAAAGCCTTGGACGTGTCATGCTTTTTAACAAGATGTTTTCAGTTTGCAAACAGAATCTGATGGCTTTAATTTTTAGTTAAATAAAATCTCAGAATTTTTCTGCAACGTCAACCTCCCACACCTCTCCCTGTGCCTGAGAAGGTGGGAGGGTGCAAGCTACCCTTGCTCTGCAGCCTCAGAAATGCATCTGCCTTTTGAAAGCTCTGATTTGCTTCATTTCCTCAGCAGAGCAGCAGTTCTCCTTGAGAATAAACCTTTGTTTGTTTGGCTCTTTCTGAGCATGTTTAAATATCAAATCATTGAGAAATTATGAGTGTAGTTACTCTTGTTAAAGCCAAAGGACAAACACATTTAGTCTGTTTCAACAGCCGGCATTATGGTTTGTTCTTGGGACATGTTCTCTTCTTAAATTGATTTATCTTTCATTTCTAAATAATTTGTTTACTGGATTTTCTCAGAAAGATGAAATCAAAGTTTTGACAATAAAATAATGGAGCTCTCTAGGCAGCCTTTGGGTATTTCGTATAGAATTTGAAGACCGTGGCTGTAGCATTGACATTATAAAAGAAATTAATGAGTTTATTTTCTGTTTAAGTTCACAAAGCCACATTATAATTATTGGAAGGCTGTGAGGAACTGAGCAGGCATAGAATCAGTAGGATTTACACAGACTATCATAAAGTTTCATCAGAATTAATCTTGACAGAGAAATTAACTGAGCAACTTCCTTCTTTGTGGGTTATCTGGCCAGGATTTTGAATGTAGCAGTGGGATGACTTTTATGTGACAGTCCTCTATGAGGCAAGAACATAAATTGCTCATCTTAAGTTTGACCTCTATTCTTAGTGTTACACAAATGATTCCACTATAATATTCACTTCCGTTGCCACATCCATTTGCACATTAGCCTTCCACAAACAATATTAAAATATTTTGAATTATATTCTATTTTAATAGTACTTTTAAAAGAGATATTTAACTGATGCTTTGGATTTGATGGATGCTCTCAAATCAGTAATGAAATATGTCACAGAAGTTAAATTCTCTTTCATCTTTCTGAATAAAAATAGATTAAGAGCTTACTGTTTCTAGTGTACAATCTAGAATTAAGCTAACTTGTTAGTGAGTGTACCAATCTTTACCTCGTGTACAAGAGCTAAAACATAGCTCCTGTGTGGTCCTGCTACAGCTGCCAGACTTAACATTTTTGTGTCCCTGGTGACCAACATTAGACACATACCTCTCATCCTGGCAGTTGCTCCTTTGGTTAAGTGCTCAGAAATCAAACTGGAGTAGTAGAATGTAAGACTGTATATTCTAGAAAGGAGGAGAACTGGGAAGAAAAAGAAGCTACTCTTGTGTCATCAAGTTCCATGTAATTGTTTGACAATTCATTCCCTATTGATCTTAAAATCACAAAAGCCACCATATTTTAGGTGGCATTCAGCTAGGAATATTTCTTAGCGTCATAGTACATAGTAATTAGGTAATTACAGTTTTCATCTTCATAGTGTTTTGCAAATATGTGCTGGTTAGAGAATCCTCATAACAAGCTCATGTTCAGTTTCATTTCTGTTTTACAGCCTGGAAGACTGAATCAAAGAGGTTAAGCCATTAACTTAAATCTCCAGAAAGAGTTGGTTTTGAAACCAGTAGTAGTTTGTGCTTCAGTGAGTAACCAGAAAACTAAACTTATCTGATGAGACATCCTATCTTTAAAAAGTTGGGGGAGACACCACTCCCCGCCCCCCCCATTTCTCCTACTTGATGATGTTCACTTATGTTTGTCTCTTGTAAAAGATTCAAACGTGAACCTCTTGAACAAGCTATTCCTTGTTTGAAGAAAACCTTTTAAAAATTAGCACACAATGACATATCAGCTCAATTACTCTCAACCTTGTTAATTCTATTCTGTGCTATAATAATTTTATTAGGATAAATTACAGAGCATGTACCACTGTAAACACCCATGGATCATGTTGTGCTTTTGTGTGTTGTATTTGGTTGCCCTTGACACACACACACACGCAAATGAAAAATGAAACACTGTTAGCCTCTGCTATTAAAAAAGGTAGAGGAGAGGTATGTTAGGTGATAACATTCGTATGATTAAGAGCAGAAACTTTTTATAAAATATATTACATACAACCGAAAAAAGTACTGATATTAAAAGTGACAGAGTATGATAATTGTTCTTTGAGTCTAAATATAATCATTTTAATATGAACATATCTTCTGTTTGTGAGTGGTTTGGGGTTTTTTTGAGTGTAGGTTTTGTTGTTGGGTTTTTTGTTTGTTTTTTAAAATCATGCACATAGTTTCATTGTTTTTCCACTGGACCAAAGGAGGCCTCATGTGATTTTCATTAACAAGTAATCTGATTGTTGAATGGTGTTTTTATCTAGTCTAATTTGTATTATTAAACTGTCTTGAGTAATTTACAAAAATCAAGGGCTTTTTGCAACAGGAATTGTACTACCAAGTGTGGGAAGCTGCCTCAAATATTTCATTGATTTAACAGACAAATTTGTGCCGACCTGTCTGAAGTGGGAAAGCAGGCTACAGCGATAGGGCCATCAATACTGACTCTTAGGCTTATAACTTTAACTTGGTGTTGGAATTCAATCTCTTTCTCTATGCAGACCACCAAGATTGCTCTAGGGGAAGGGAACGATGACCCTTGTAACTGAGCTCTTGCTGATGTGAAACGTAATGGATCTGCACACCTGAAGCAGGTCTGAGCTCCCCTAAAGCACATCTCACGAGATTTGGATGGGCAGCAGCCTGCTACCAGGGCATAGATACCAGGGCAAATAACTTGGTCATTTTTCTGCTTCCTCCTTGCTGTCTCTAAGGCAAGGCAGGTTTGAACTGGGGAGCTGGCAATTTATCCCAGACTATATGGTTGTAGGTATCTCTGCATTCATGAGAGAGGAATATGTGTTAAAATGAAAATTGAGCAGGAAGACTGGATTTTTCCTAGTTTGGCACAAATGAGAAATACCTGGGGTAGTTGTCACTGTCCTTGTTTTTTTGTTCTCTGAATAACTTCTGCTCCTAAGAACAAAACAAACTCAGATATTAATCTGAGATATTATGACTAAGCTAAAAGAGTCACTAGGTTTTAAACTCCTCAGGAATAGGAGGATAAGTCATAAAGATTTAAAGAGCTTTTCATTCTGTGGCTATTATATGAAAAGCATATTTGATTCTGATAATACCTAGTTCTGAGACGCTTTGCATTTTCAGTTGTTTTTGCTTTACTGAGAGGATGCTATGATACTGTATTTCAGAAATATAAACTCACCAAGCTCTCATTGCAGATTATTCAAATGTTGGACTTCACTCTGGACCACAAGCAAACTTGTTGCTAGACCTCACCGATGTCTCAAACGTTCTGTTCCTGTGTGACGGCCCCTATTATTATTTTCCTGGCTTCTTAGTGTACAGGTAGATTTTGTTACTCAGGTTCCTGGTTGTAAAGATGGTATACCACACCAGGATACATAGAAAGATGATTTGTTGTTCCTTCCAGCAAAGGTCCTTAGCAAAATTGCTTTGCAGGCCTTGGAAGAGTAAGTGAATAGCTATTGTACAGTGAATAAAAGGTTTGCATATATTTTATCTGGGGAAAATAAAATAAAATGCTTGCACACACCTACTGTAGTCAGGCTAGATGAAAACTGAGAAAAAATATAATTCATGCATAAAGGAAATAACATAACTGAGGAGTAACAGAGCATGCAGGTGGACTACAGCATGTTGAAACACTTGACTCCCAGTACACAATGTAGCAAATTTAACTTATTTGTCCCTGCTAACAGTAGTGCGGGCTCATAGCTTAAACACAGACAGCGAGTCTGTATGACAGAGCAAAGGGATTCAAAGTCTGCTCAGTTACCTAATAGGCACATGTTTTTATATATATATATATATAAACACACACGTATTTATCTTTTATATTAAACTAGGAAAAGAAATGCAAGATATTTTGATACCAGGAGAAAAGCACTTTTGCAGAGGGTACTGTCATACCAAGTGCTGATCACGTGTATCTTGCTGAGTGAAAGGAGGCACGCTTGTGCACATGTACCTCTGAAAAGCCAAATGGAAAGTCTAATGGAAAAAACCCCACAAATTTCAAACTTGTTTTTGTAATACAGACTAAAATATGCTAGGATAAGAGGCCCTGCCTTTAATAAATTTATAACCCATTGCACTTTTGGTTTTAATTCTAAAAAAGCTTTCTTGCTACAGACTTATTTCAATTACAAGATATGCTGATCTCATAAGCCACCAGCTAAAGGCTTGGAACAGTAATCGCAAGAAGGAAGCAGGCTGAAAATCATGTAAATTAAATGAGACAGGGAATGAAGAACAATCTGTTGAGCAATGAAACTGAGTGGAGGGGAACAGGAATGCTAAATATCTCAATAGATCTGAAAGGGAAGGGGCATTTTTATTTTTTTTTTTTATCTAATGAAGAAACAAAATAAATCATTGACAAAAACATAATCCTATCATTTGTTGCATGCAATGTCTCAAACTATAGAATGAAAATAAATATTTGAGTGTAAATTTATTTCTGAAAGATTTCTGAGTGGCCATTACTTGCTGTCTTAATGATGGGAAGGTAGCATAAGGAAGCCAGAAAATTTCTTCTGAGTTTTCGTTTCCAAAATTCTGATTTCTGCCAAACACTCTTTACAGGGAGCTAGTCTAATGTGTAATGCCTCATTAGACACAATACTTCTTACTGTATAAGACTTTAGGAAATCATTTGCCACGCAATAGAGAGATTTGAGTTTTTAATATATGTTTCTCAATGAAAGTGATTATGTTTGATAAGATGCCAAGAATGATTTAGGATATTTGGATAAGCCAGGCACAAGACTGCTTCTCACATGATTTAGTTTCCAGATGTTAGTGTGGCTAACTTTCAAGGTTGTACATTGAGTCTGAGTGCATTTAATCAAGTCTTCCCACCCAGAACTGGTTCTTTGATTTGACGTAGGTGATGTAAAGTTCCCAGGTCAATCTTGGGTTTGATTCCTGCTTCAACAGGCTTGATGGTAAATTTGCCAAAGTCATGTAATAACTTTATGGAAAATATCTAGAATGCTTTCTTTAGCCAAGTTTCAAAATTCTTTCTTGCTATACTTAAAAACCCAACCAACCAAAACCCCAAAACCAACCAACCAAAAAATCCCCAAACAATATTTTTTAAAATTAATCAGTGAAACTGACTGCACCCATCATGCAATTGAGTATTGTGTGTGAATGCTGGACAGTAGTGCGAGGTAGAGGACCAAAAAGGATCTTGAAAGTCTCAAGTTTTGGAGTCCATACAAAAGGATTTTCAGGAAAAGTTACATTTAGGCAACTCAATCTGATTCTGTTCAGAGCGAATGATAACTGTACTTGTGATTTGAATGAGATTCTTTTCCAATTCTCAGGCCAGACTAGGGGAAAGACTTTGTATCTGAAATATTTTTAATACCATCAAATCCCAATTAGCATGAAAACACTGAATTCTGATCACTATATTTTCACTGTATTTTCATTTCAACTATCTGCATAAATTGGACCTCCATTGAAACACTCAAGATGTATTTGTAAGATTTTTGCCATCATCCCCTCTAACATTAGATGTCTTCAAACAGCATTTTCTAAAATCAGATATTTATTAGCTATCCAGTTTTTCACAGCTTAATTGTAGTAAAGATACATAACCAGACTTCTTGACATGGTTCATTGTTATTCTACAGAAGACTTTATAAATGCATATTGAGCAACCTGGTTTAGCGGAGAGTGTCCCTGCCCATGGCAGGGGGTTTGGAACTAGATGATCTTTAAGGTCCCTTCCAATGCTAACTATTCTATGAAGCTATGAAGTGGTTTTCTCCTTTTGTGTTTCTGTACAACTCATGCAGCTCATTTCCAGGATTTAAGTGCACCAGTCTTTATTTTAGTCTTCACTGACATGTTGAGTGTATCATTTTCAAAACTTGTGTGTAATGCTATTTCAAGTTTGATCCTTCCTTAGCTAAGAAGAAAGTCTTCATGGTCCGTTTCCAGATCCAATGTGAATATTTATACTTCGTGTGTATCTTTATAATCTAGAAAGCAGAGAGATAAATGAAAGTAGTGAATCAGAGAGGACAGTATGTGTAATGCTAGCAGAAATTTACTATCCAATTTCTACTTAGGACCTGATGACTTAAAGGATGAGGCAGCCCACATCCACTTCAGTCAGTTCTTCAATGCTCTATAACATTGGAGGCTTCTGTTTTACTACTTTTGGAGGCCTTTTGGTTTATTCCCAGACCAGTGTATTAAAACCATGACAATACTTATAAATACAACTCTCTAATTCTGATCTTTAACTTCTTTTGTTCCCATAGTGCCCCTCTAGCAGTAAAGTCCACTATTTCCAGAAGCTGTTTTTTTTTGTTTTAGATATGTCTGGTACAGTTCAGCTTCATATAGAAATTTCTACACTATTGTGCAATAGAGACCAAGTTATGTGTCTGCCTCAGTAATTATATAATTAGAATGAATTCAAACTCTTATCCTTATTTTCCCTTCCATGTATTACTCTAGCTCTGATTCCATTTTACATTTTTTTTCCTCTGCTTTTGCTCTACTGCAGTGAGTCATTGTGTCCTGCCTAGTGCACCCTGAAGCTTAAAACTTGATACCAAATTGATTTATCACAATCATGCATTTCCAAAAACTTGGTTCTGCTGGTTAGTCAATAGAAGGAAGGCTAAGAAAAAAACTTAACAAATGAGAATAGTTTTGCATGAGCATTGCTGTCTCTTGCTATTGCCACTTTGATCTTTCTCTTTCTGTCTTGTTCTCTTTTCTTAATGATGCTCTGTTGTGTAATGTCAGGTCAAGATATGTGATAATGTGTCTTCTTTGCTCTTATTAGTTTCTTAGAATATTTTGCCTAATTTTAAAAGTGCTGATGAATAGCTTATATTAAAAATGTAGGGAGATCCCATAGCTGTAGGAAAGCTACTCTGATAATGTTGAAATTGAACTTTAAATCATAAGAACTGAAATTAAAATATAATAAAGAAAACATTTTGAAGATAACATTACATGCAAAAAGCAAACAGGGTCAGCATCCAGCATTTCCACATGCTGTGAAATGACAATGTGAATATACATTGCTAAAGTACTGCATGATATAGGTCAGCTCTGTGTCTTTTATGTTGACCTCATGAATAAAAAACACTGAACCTTAGAAGTAAAGTCAACCATGACCTAACCATTAATGGATCAGAAACAAGGGCATTGAATAGATTTCTTCCTCTCCATCCCTGTGACTGTTTTTTTTTTTTTTGGTTTTTTTTGTTTTTTTTGTTTTTTTTTTTTAAACTGTTTAATTCTCTCAACTAGAGCATTACATTTATCTTGGCTATCACTTTATTAAACAATATATGCAATGTCCAGCTAGTATATTCCAGAACAGTGTTTTTACATGTCTCTGGTCTTAATGTAACTCTTTGTTGTTTGTACAGACTGAAGAACAACTATATTTTCAGTTTACTGTATCACATTGAAGATTTTTTTTAAGAATTCTTTTTTTTAAAGAATTTTGTTGTACCTTTTCTGTTTTCTCCTTGAAGGCAAACAAACTGGATTATGATGAGAAGGCACAGGTCTTCAGCAGTGGAATTGGGACTCCTATACATTATTGCCAATAGCCACATAGTAGCAATTAGATGAGTGGATTCTGCAGTTGGTCAGTAGTGCTTCCTTTCTCGTTGGATCCCTCTTTTGAGATTGAATAAATTATCTTAAGCCTATGTAATGAATTTTCCATTCTAATTTACGGAGAGGGAATGGAAAGCAGAGGGAAGGCCTGCAGAATCCAGGTAAATCAGGAGTATAGTGTATGGTTACAGAATATGTTCTTTACTCCACGTGAAAGATAAGACTTGTGTGCTGTCTCCTGGGGGAGTCCTTATTTTTATGAGAAGGATGTAATTCTTTAAAAAGATCTCACTCAAAAAAATGTTTTCAGACTATGTTCAAATTTATTGAAAGGTCTAACATTTCCCCTTGCTTTTTATTGTCCCCCTCTGTAGATTTAGCAGGGGGTGTTTATTAGCATGCAGGCAAAAAGTCTGCAAAACGTTAATAGCTTATCTGGGAAATAAGCTATGTTGACTCTTACTATCCAGATCTGCAGAGAGTTGAGTCAGGTTTGGTTATCTGTGGACATTTCTTGTGTGTTTTCTACTATTGCATCTGATCACTAATGATCAGTAATGGAGAAACAATACTGTTGCTATTTTCAGTCGAGAAGATAGACACCCAAGAACAGTTCAAATAAAAGCTTTCCTGATTTTCATGAAAATAGGCATCTTTAAAAATCTGAAAAATGACTAGCATTAGATCAGTTTCCAACATCTGCTCATTGGTCTCCTTTGTCTCTCATTGGTCTCTTCTGGTTTATGAGCTTATAATAATATAGTAAAATTCAGTAGTTAGATTGGAGGAGTACATGGAAGATAGTTAAATAAAGGCTACTTAATGTATTGGCATGATATTCATTTCAGGAACTCTCTCAAGTGAAAATAGTTGGAAGTTGGGAGAGTATTGGCTGGAAATAGGATCTGTGCATTCATTGAACTTGTTTTTTCCCTGAGCAAGTGTGCATCCACTGCTGGAGACTACTGCATTTGGTAGAGCAAAGCCCCGTTGACTTAGTATACTATCACTGTAGTCAATTTATTGAGATGAGGAAGAGTAGTTTCTCAAGATACTCAAGTAAACAAAAATCTTTGAAACTATGAGATCCTGGATCTGTGAAATTATCACTGTTAAGACTGAGTGAATAAATTTAATGAGATCTTACAGTTGTTATTGTCTTGATACCTTTCACTGTTTGAATTCATTAACTGGAATATCTATGTTGCACTTGAGATAAGAATGACTAAGCCCCTACAAGCTAAGTAAATATTCAGAGCAGACATTTTTGGGTGCTGTGATATTTTAAACTCCTGGGCTGACTAATCTGTTAAAGTTGTTTAAGAATGGCAAATTCTGTGGAGCTAGTTCCAGCATTGCTCAGACAGTGGAACAGTATTGGAAATCCCTGCAATATCAAATGTTAGAGAAAATATTTTTTTCTGAAAATAACTACAAGAATTAACTTACTAATGACTGATGTTGCAGGGCCTTTTGTCTCACTTAAGACTTTTTATCCTTCATTTTTATATTCTGATGTATATGCCAATAGGGAAAGGAGAAAAGGAGACTTAATGGGAAATTCACTTCTGATTAAAGAAAGGTGGGCAATCCTAGCTTTGTGAATTCAGGAAGACCAAACTTGTTTTTCATGTAACAGTCAAGAAATATGTGTGTTAGACACACAAATGTTTAAGATTGAAATTAGAACTGAATTTATGGCATTTGGAGGTTTTCTTCAGTGGGCTTTGGTCTGTGGCCCAACTTGTTACACTTACTTTATAAATACACATATGGATATAGGTGTGGGTATATGGATGTATATGAAACAAACAAACAAAAAGCCAAATGACCATACTGTTTATTCAAGACATTATAAAATATATATCAAGATCTGTCTTATGTTGATGTGCTCCTATGTGTTCCTTGCAATAGCCAACAGATCATACCTATTAAAGTCTTTTCAGGCTAAAGTCCTGTAGGGCTTTTCCCGTTCTATTAAAGAGTTTCTGTTCCTCCACTGGCCAACGATTCACCAGTAGGATTGGGGGCAGTAGGCCCACTTTCTACTTAGTTTTCTTTTTTATATAACATAAGAAGACATGCACATGAATGCAGCTTTTGCTCAAACTTTGTAGAAGTATCTTTTCCCTTAAAAGATACTGCAGCTTTTCTGAGCATGTTTGAATTGCACATTCATATGGCACAATCTGAGAGGGGTGTGAATCATAGAATGGTTTAGGCTGGAAGGGACCTTAATGTCATCTAGTTCCAACCACCCTGCCATGGGCAGGGACACCCTCCACTAGAGCAGATTGCCCAAAGCCCCATCCAACCTGGCCTTGAATGCTTTCAGTGATGGGGCATCCACAGCTTCTCTGGGCAACCTGTTCCAGTGCCTCACCACCCTCACAGTGAAGAATTTCTTCCTAATATCTAATCTAAATCTACCCTCCTTCAGCTTAAGACCATTACCCCTTGCCCTGTCACTCCACGCCCTTGTAAACAGTCTCTCTCCAGTTTCCTGTAGGCCCCTTAAGGTACTGGAAGGTGCTATAAGCTCTTCCCAGACTGTACCTTTATGTTGGCTTTATGTACAAGCCAGCACAAGGCATGAGCAGTGGCTTTTGAGAGCAAGTTTAGGGCTATATTATATCTACTTAATAAACCTCCAGTTGTTCTGGCTGAAATTTCAGAGGAACAGAGCTCTCTTTCCTTGTGGCCTATGATGGAGAACTAAATTTTGTATCTATAATTAGAATCACTAAAAAAATAATGCAGATGGGGAGGTTCTGTACGAAATCCTTTCAAGGGAGGAATAAAAGGTGCCACACAGAGTGCCAATACAAGGCTAAGCAGTACCTACTGTAGACAGATTTTTTTTATTATTTTTTTTTAATTTTTTGCCTTTATGGATAGAATCTGCTTGGTTAACGCTTCTGCAGTGAACACAGCTGCTGAGAGAATAGGAATAGAGAAGACAATGACTTTTCACGCTGCTATAAAAGGCAAAGCGTAATGCCAAGAAAGGCCATTTTTTTCTCTGCAAATGCTCTCAACTTTCAGTAATTCTTTTAAATTTACAGAAGTAACAAACAGCATGGCATTCCCAAGTTATCTGATGGTTACTACAATTGGCTGCAGACTTTTGTGTAGGTTACAATTACATAGGTTGACTTTACTTATACTGTCTATGGTTTTACCCATTTTTTAGAATTAGCACCTCAGACCATATGTCTGTGTTTTCTAAATAGAAACGTAGAGCATTGTTTAAAGGATATGGTTCATATTGCAGTTGGGTAATTTTTACAAAGGATGAAGGCGGAGAGTAATGGAGCTCTGCCACCCACAGCACTAATTAAATTTATCCATGTGAAACACAAACATCCTACAAGCTACTTAAGGCTAATGGACTGGGTATTTTTTCCCTATTTATTTTGTTTTCAGCGGAGTGATAGGTGATGAATGCACCTAAGATTCTGAGGGTGCTTGGTTAGAATAAGCTGAGAAAAATCTTACTCAAAGACTCTTCTTCATTTGAGAAAACCTTCTCCAAAAAGCCTATTTTTGAGTTGAGGGTTGGAGGTACTTGTTTAATATTCTGAATGCAAGAATTAGCTGTGAGATTTCTAGTGCTTTCTGTGTATCTGAATATCAGTCAGATCATCTGAGTTGATCTTATGGGGAAATTGTTTACTGGAAATATTTTCTTTTTTTTCCTTTTCTTTTTCTTTTTTTTTTTTT
>VXBL01005324.1:722-25811 GCA_013400195.1 Aramus guarauna | reverse complement strand
TTTTTTTTTTTTTTTTTTTTGAAACTTCCTGCCAGCACGCAGTGAGGCTGGGAGTTGCCTGGGGGCGGGGGTCTGTGGGGTCTCCCCAGCAGGGCATGGCCTCACCAGCCATGGCCTGTCCAGGGAGAAAGGTCCCTGCTGGGGACGGGGGCTAGGGCGCTGAAGGGAATGCGACACGGACTCCGATCGAGGGTGAATAGAAGACCTTTATTATGTGATTTCATGTACTTATATACTTTCTTTAACCTGTCCACGTGCCACCAATCATTCTATGACTGGTACATAGATCCTGTCCATGCGCTCCTCTCATTAAGCTCATTGGTTACTATTTTTTACTATTTTACAAACATGCACTCCCTCTGCTCTCTAAAGCTCAGCACTTATTTATTTCCCTGTTATCTTATCTTACAGGTGCTGGGAACTATGTAAGGCATGAATTGTTTGAATCCTATTAACTCTTCCCAGTCCTTATTTTCTCACCCATCCACAGGGTGCTGCCTGGGGGCATCCCCAGCCCTGGGCCATCGGGCACCTCCATGGCACAGGCCAAGGTCAGGCTGAGATGTTGGCCCATAAGTGGGGGTCAAGATCAGACTTGGTGAGGGGAACTGGAGTCACATACAGCCATGGGATGGCTGGGCAGGGCTGTGGGGATGGGGTGAGACATCGGCCCTGTTTTGCTTTTTTTCTTCATGGAGTTCGGTAACAACAGTTGGTGTCATCTCCCACCCTGCTCCTGCCTCAGACAGAAATGACTGTTTTCTGTCTCTTCCATTTCACAGAAATAAATGCTCATTTATCCTTTCAAATTCCCACTGTCATGGGTCTTTGTAATTTAATGTTCAGTGCTGATTCTTTGCTTTATCTGCCAGGTAATTGAGTATACATTGTTACTGCTGCTGACAAAAGTGATTGGTTTGAATGAGTAGACTATGAGATTTGCTCTTAGTCAATGTATTGCTTACGTCTCAAGGAAAAAAAGGCTCCCTGATGTCAACCATGTGTAAATTCTCAATTTCAGAGAGAAAGGAAAATCCCCCTGTTTTCACAAATAGGCGGAACTTTTCATAAATTGATGAAGACCATTGATATACTCCTGCTGCGCCAGGTATCAGGCTTTTTTTGTATTTTGTGTGTGTTTCTAACTTTAGCCATTAAATATATTCTTAATGTTATTTTTGCATTTAAAAGATAGGCTTTAATTTCAGGGATTAATATTGGTAAATGGATATAAAAGGAAAAAACTTTTCCCTTTAACATAGCATTTTGTAATATAGAGATAATTTTGCACAGAAGAATTGTATGGGCTGAACCTATAAATGTATAAATAAGAAAACTGTCTCTTTGTAGAAGAATAGGAATGAAAATTAACGGGAGTCTGAAGTTGAGAGCCCTCATAGCAGAACTGCAAGACTGGAATGACTTTGCAGGATGTCCTGCCTTTTCAGAATGCCTTTCATTCCATTCAACGTCCGTTCCTCCTTTCCAACATTTCATTTTTTTCATTTCCCATGGTTGTTTTTACAGGTTTAATATTCTGGGATAAATACATGTTTAGGTTTGTAGATGATGGATTAACTCAATGGATGATGCTCATTTTGAGCTTAGGGGATAGCAGGTTTCATATTTGGTAGGCAAGAATTTGCCTATTTCTAACAAAAGAATATGGAAGATTTTTCTCTTTTCTGTCACTAGCTATATTCACCAAATATACTTCTAGTACATTAAGTACTTTTTGGGAATTTAGTTCCTCCCATTGTCTAGATATAACCATTACTCCTAGATATAACCATTATCCCTAGCCTTTAATTTCCACAGATGAACAATTTGCTACATATATTTTCAAGGGCACAGTACCTAAACTCCTGCTTAGCAATTTGTTACTCAGTCCAAGGCTATCTAAAGTGCAAGTCAGCTCACATGCAAAACTATTCCATTACCAGCAACCAGACAATTTTTCTCCCTTCTGTCTGAGGCATACTTTTGCTGAGAGAAGTCAAAGACAAAATTAGCATCTGTAAATTGAGAATGATGGCATTAAATTAAACAAGCAGAATACAAAGAAAGTTTTTGGTTTTGAAAATCTTACAAAAAGTAGTTGCCTATGATTACCACAGCTGAGAAGCAGCAGCTGTACTGATTTACTGTATGAATTTAAAGAACTATACTTAACTGCTCTCAGCATGTTCGCAAAAACCCACGAGCACTCAGTGAATGTTGACTTTGTTATATGCTTATAAAGTGCTTAGTTACTTCTGACAGATCCATGTTTGTTGCATCACGAGCTGACCTGTGGAAAGGAGTAATGACTTGGAGCAATTGCATTCTATTAATGTTTTAAGGTCTAATCAATGTTCCTAAATTATTTTTAGATTTGTGAATTAAAGAGTCTATAGTAATGAATTCTTATTATATGAAAAAACTATTGAAGTACTAGAGGTAAATAAGTCTATCAATGAAATGGCTGGATGTCATTGCATGAACAGATTGTGATTTCTGTTCTTTTCTTTCTGTAACTCAGCTCAACTCCATGAAGAGTAAACCTGAGCTCTGCCTGTTCAGGAGTTTTCAAGAACATTAAACTAATATTATTGTATATGCAGTCTTGATAAAAAGATAATGATAGTTACTCACAATCAGCATTAAAGACTGGTATGGGATACCTGTGAATGGGCATCTAGGATTAGGTGAAAAGGACTTCAGCATTTAGCTGCTGAAGAGTTTAAATAATTCAGTTTCAATTATTTTCCTACTATAAAGTTTATTTTTCATATTTCTCGCTACAAATTTTTGTTAGGGTGCCTAACAGAACAGTTTTGTAAAGCTATTTTGTACTGAGGATGGTATTCATGTATGTTCTGTGGAGGGCAACCAGCGATTGCAGTTCATACAAGTGCATCCACGTGACCTTTAAAATGTCGGTGTCTTCTGGTGTAACCTCCTCCCTGTTCATATCAGCCTTGTTCAGACTTTTCTTCAGCTTTGTCAGTCTTTTACTGTTTTAGCTCATACACTTCCTCACATCTTGAAATAAGTCTTTCAGCAAAACTCAGCTGGTGTCACACATTCGTAATGCACTAAATAGACTTTGCATCACACGGCTGGGCCAGGGCTGAGGGTCACAGTCAGGCACAGAACGGGGCTCCAGGTGTACGACTGGGGTGCAAGTGAGACAGCAGCATGTGTTGAACCAACCTCTCTGTGGCTACTTTGTCACTGGTACCGAAACGAACTAAAACAGCTTTGGTATTTCTCTGTTGGGTTTGTTTGGCATACTTTGTAGGTTAGAAGCCGTTATTTAAATGGGAACATCATTCTGAAAGAACCAGTTTAAAAACTGAATGCCTTAACAAGGGATAAACAGTTTGAGTAAAATAAAGAAATTTAAATGATGTTTCATAAAAATCATATGTTCCTAGTATTAAAATATCATTTGCAAATAGAAAAGTACTAAAATGAGGGTTTCATTGATCTAATTTATAGTATTTAAGTTTACAGTCTTTAAGGATGGTTTTATTTCTTCTGAAAACTGGGAAACTTGGGATTGCAGTGTCTCATGAAGGATACTTTGCAAGTAAAGCTGAACGTTAAGAATAAACTTAAGAAAGCAGCAAATAAGTTTGGAACACTAAATGACAGGCAGAATGCTTCTGTCTATGACATCTGATTGCTTAGAGCAAAGCTCTTGGCTATGCATAATGGGTCCTTAAACCCAATTAAATCAACTATCTTGGGTCAATACTGATGTTAGGTCATTCTTATTATTATCACAACAAATATTTCATGGTGTCCTTTAAAATTAGAACACTTTCACTGTAATTTTTTTCCCCTTAATGTCTTTATTGATGAAGAGGAGCATGTTTGTCATAATAATGTTCCATATCTTGCTTTCAGTTCATGCTTTAGATTTTCTTTGGAAGTTCTGCTTTAGACTGATATCTTAATGTCAGGGAAAAAAATATATTTATGAAAATGAGATGAGAGATACATGTGGTGTTTAGTTTCATATATGTGGTGAAGCAGAAAAGCAAAGGTTTTGTTTTGTTTGTTTGTTTGTTTTTTTAAACTAACGTTTCTTTCCAGTATCAGTAAATCAAGTACGAAAACTGGAGACTGGTTCAAGAATACTCAATTTATTAATGTTAAGAATTTCTAACTAAATTTTGCTGAAGACAACAAGTAATAAACAGACTAAACCTTTCTACAGTTTGTCATATCAAGTCACTGTTATACCTTACCTACACCTGGAAAGAATTTCTTCATAATTTTATATTTATATCTTAATACCATTGCACATATATATAAGCTATATTATTTGCTTTCTCCCATTCCAATTCTTCCTGATTTTTGTAGAATCTTAGAAATTTTGGTTAAAAGGGATCTCTCACAATCTAGTCTAAGGCAGTGCTAGTGCCATGCTGAATCCCGAAAATTTCCAGGGACGGAAGTTTCAGCAGCTGTCCCTAGGCTGCCCTGACCTCCTGATTAGCTTTTCCCTAAAGTCTAATCAGAACCTTCCAAGCTGCGAGCAGTGATGACAGTTTATTGTTGTAGCATCACTGCAGTATAGAGAGAAGCATCTCTGGCATCAATTCTAACTCCCAAATAGTTGTAGGCTGGTATTAAATTTCCTCTCAGCTTCCCTTTAGCCTGGCTAAACAAATTTGGCTCAGGTTTATGCCCAAGGCATTTTAACTATTTTAGCTGGCCTACTGCCGAGATGCTTATGTCTCCTGCAAATGAATATTCTTGTTCTTCTCTTATGACTACTTGTATTTTCTGTGTTATTACAGACTTCTAGGTCCCTTCCTTCCCCCTTTATCAACCTCTTCACAGACACATCTGAACCATGATGCTGTAGTTACATCATGCTGTCTGACATGTCTTTGAAAATTGGTTGTAATCTTTAGGGCAGATAACACTTATGGTAGACTTTATCAACCATAAACCATCATCTTGACAGAATGAGTATTTTGTCTATAACGTTACCTTCATGGGTAGATACTAATGCAGAATATTTAGTGGATTGTAGGAGTTATTTTTAAGTGAGCTATTTTGGATGTTTTAAATTATCATCACTTGCTACCAATCAGCACGTCTAATAAATTTGCACATAAACAGCTGCTAGATGTTTTTCGGTGTGTATTTAAAAACCTTCCCTATAAATGTCATAAAGATTTTCACAGAGTGTTTCAAGTGCAGTGGCATATTTGTTACGCAGAGTCAGTGGCTGTCAGATCACTTTCTTTCAACATTCCCTTTTCACTGGTTGGGCACGAACTTTCTTTGGAGATAGAATCTTCTTTAAGAAATATCTCGCTTGTCTCTTTTATGTTTGCTATGAGATAATGCAGTGAAACATTGCCACATATAATTCTCTAGCCTATGCTTCAGATATTGATGGTGGAACTATGTTTCAGTTGACCTCTAGCTCTGTGGCATATATATATGTATGACTATAACACTTTGTTTGTGAAAGATGCCGTTAAAGGAGAGAAGCAGTATATCAGGAGGAGCTGAGACTATACAGCAAATCAGTTCATAACAGCTTAGATTTTGTGTGTAATGAATATGTTTACAAACTCAGTAGTAGTGATTAGGAATTTTCTGTTCCAGTCCAACTCCATTTAGTACACATTAGGTCGTGGCATAACAAGAACTGGCTGACCTTGGTGTCTCCCACTCCCTGTGCTATGGGAAGCCAGTACATACCATTAGCAAACAGTTTAAAAAGGGCCCCTAAAGAGTAGTACTGTATGTTAAGATAATGGGATAAAAATCAGTCAAAGCAGAAATCTGGTAATGGAGTACCCATGGTGGGCACATCCCAAAGGGAATTTCAGAAGCTCTTCAGAATCACAATGTGTTTTTCCTGTGCAAATGTCCGAAATTTCTTTGCTGTGTCTGTTAGGTCGGAGTGATGAATATCTAGAGTAAAATATTTGCAGGGAAAACATGGCAAGTGTTAAAATTGTTATGAACTATCCAGATAAACTTTACATTTCTCATACCACTATGCTTACTTTACAGAACTCTATGTTGAAATGAATTACTACTGTTCTACAGAAATGCAGTTCACTATGGGCTTCTGCATTATCTTCCCCTGTTATAATGATGTATTTGTTATTTAATCATCAGTGTAAGAAAAGCGGTAATTTCAGTTAGTCATGTCAGAGAGAAAACTACTTTAAACATACCAGGCTTCTCATGAGCAGAGTTGGCTCTAAAAACAGTCTGTCCTTTTTGTTTCATTCCAACATTTGTTGTATTATCCATCCTAACGTGTTTCTATCAGGGTAACACTGGTGTAACTTTCTGTACTTTAATGTGATTTTTAGCTACTAGACAGCTGTTAGAATAAAATTTTGCATGTACTATTTAGTCTGTTACTTTCATGGTAAAACTGGGGTTTAGGATGTTTGATCTTCATAGAGGAATTTGAAAAGATTAAAAAACATGGCTTCCAAATTTCAAGATTGATAGAAGCATTATAGATAATTGCTTGGTGTTTAAATATATTGATCAACTTTACTTGCTGAAGATGGGGATCCTTTCCAATGACGCTACCGAGGTGTTCAATTTGAGCTGCTCTCCCCGATCTACTTTGAAACAAATATTCAATTATATGCATTGGATAAAAGATCTACTTTAGAAACTCTAAACTTATCATGTTCTCCAGGAGCAAAAAATATAGGATGTCCAAAAACTTAGGCAGCACTTCACCTAATTTGAATGTTTGCATGTTGTTCAGTTTAGCCACTTGCCTCTGTGAACCCGATCACGTACGTCTTGACTAAAATCTGTTTCAGAAGGGATCCAGCTTTTATCTCAGCACACTTCAGTTTCACGTGCTGCACAAGATTCCTGTTATAATATCTATGGTTTCCAAAATACCAAATGCATATGTTAAATTATTGAATGAAGGTGCTGAATTGCTTATTAGCTTTTCTAGCTGAAAGCTTCACTAGACGATTTAATATGTTCTGATTCCATATATATTAGAAATAGCACAGGAAACTTCCTTTCCTCCTCCTTCTCCCCTCCACAGAGAAAAAGTGAAAGCAATTATGGGTACAGTAGACCTGAATCAAAACATTCAAATTGAATTGAATTGAATCAGCTGGGTCAGTTCACTCATTTGTTTCCCCTAAACTGCTATGATGCCTTAAAGGAATATGTGCATGGACTAGACTCTCTGACTGGAGTGTCGGTTTAACCTTTGGATGAACCACTTTGTCAGAGGAGAAACAGCTCAAAGGCAGGATGGCCAGAAAAAGGGAATAAGTCATGAGGCACTACAGTGACTCAAGCAGACTGCATACAGGCCGAAATCAGCCTGACACAGGAGGTGTTGCTTGGGAATGGTAAACTCTTCATTTTGATCCAAAGATCTTTGTCCTGGCATTTCTGGTGTTCTTAAATGGCCTGTCTGTAAGTAAATGGTTATCCTGATGGAAAATGAAAATGTAATTTGAAATGCTGGATTTTCTTAAAGAATAGTAATTATGGCTTTTTACCTACTTGTTTGTCAGTTGTTAGGCTTTCTGGATTATTTTGAGCATTACTATTCTGAGAAAGTAAAAACCTGATAACTAGCAATCCTGGCACCATGCTAATTATACATGATTTTTGTTGGGCTTTTTAAGGTACCTTCAAAAGTAATAAATGTGCATTATAGTTATTTGGAAATCTTAGCTGATGTTCGGAGGTGAGAAACTTTCGGGATAAATGTATCACTTTAATTCTGTTTCTTTTTATGGTTGGATGACTGTAAGTTAGAAGAAGAAAGAATGGGTTTGGACCAATTGTTTAGGTGTGGAAATGTGGCCACATCATGTGTTCGAAATGTAAAGGTTTGGTAAAACTGGGATTAATTTCACCCAGGAGAAGAATTTTGTTAACAGGTTTGAGTCTGCACCCTTACAGAAATCAGATGTAATTGGCAGTGGCAGCTGTACTGGGGTTCTGCTGGTGGGGATCCCCCACCTGAGGGCTGCTGCACCGATGCAGTGTGCGTCCAGCTCCTACCTGTGCCTCCTCCTCTGGTATTGCTGCCGTGCTCGGTGCTGATGTCTGTATTGTCCACGCTGGGTGCAGGAGGGAAATGAAAGATAGAAAGAGTTGAAGGTGTAAAAGCTTTGGTGGACATAGACCCACCTGTCCCTACTGTAACAACCACCCCTGGTTGAACAAGGGCTCTCTATATGTTGCAAGGGTTAAAGTGCTCTCGTGTGGCTGAAACCAGAAGCATCTCTTACTTAATTAGGAGTTGCTTTAAATACATTCTCACAGGGATTATCAGCATTTTAATGGGGCTGGTTTTTTTTAATTTCCCCTTACCAATACCTGGTTTTGTATGTCTTCCTGAAGTTTTTATGACTTAGTTCCTATGGCAGTGTCTCTAAAAAACAGTATTTGGTTTATATGACTCACTACCTTTGAATAATTCATTTCTTCATTGTTTATATATATTCTCTTCGTAATTTAAAAAGATTTTTTTTCCTAACATTGACTAATTCATTAGCTTGCTTGTTTTGAGCCACTGAAAAATCAGACAAGTTAATCTATGTATGAGGTTTTTTCCCCTCAGCTAATGAAGAGAAGAATGAGGAAGGTGATGTAATTCATGGCGCCTTAGTTCCCAGATGGGAAACAAATACATGGAACAGTTGACATACAATGGCTTAAAATGGAGGTACTTGGTTATACCTGGTATGTATGTATGTATGTATCTCTGTCCAATGTTTGTGGAGTAAAACGCTCTCTTTGAGGGCTGTGCAGGATGTCTCCTGTGAACTGCTGGGAACGCTATGGTTAGCATGTGTCAACCTGCAGAATACGAGCTTCTTATGAAGCAAACGCGCATTACTTCAGACAATGTTTGGATCAGCATGGCTGTGGGTGGTAGAAGCAGGGACCCTGATACACACTGAAAAAAGAACTATAAAAAAACCTGTCAGCTGAGGTAATGTAGACAAGTCATATGACATTTAAAAGAACTTACTGAACTGTGAAGACTGACATTTGCATCATAAAATCAGGCTTTGTTTCACTAAGTTAATGCATTTTAAGCTTGTTCTGTCTTTTGGTATAATAAAATAGGAGCAATGAATAATTGCAGAATTGAAAACAGACTGGCTCTCGTGTTAAACCACATCAGGTTTAATTTAGTAGATATATAAATTTTGAGTTTTTATAGTTGAAAGCAATGGAAGGTTTCCATGAACAATCTGAGTTTCACTGTGTTTATACATGGAACCGAGTTTGACCTTCAAATACAAGTAATTTGAATTGTGGGAACAATTCTGGGAACTTGAATGAAGGGAGTGTGCCTTCCTTCCCACCACCTTTCCTTCTAGAAAACTAAAGGACTTTTCCTCCCACCATTTCAAAGTAGTGGTTTACACTGTTGCTATGAAATTACACAATAGCATGGGAGATGAGGACAATACCAAATTCCACTTATGCTTTCTTCTCTCCCACTAGTTCATCCACCTCAGCAGCAGTGATTTCACCACTGTATTTATACTCCCTAATCTTCTAGATATAGCCCCTTTTCTCATGAAAAGCCTTTTTTTTTTTCACTTGGGCAAAAGTTTTTTCTAAACTAGATTATGCAATGATTCATTAGGTGATTTTTCTATGTTTCACTGATATATCTCAAGTAAGGAGAAAATGAAGTTGAATGCTCAAAGTAGCTAGTTGATTGATTTCTGCATACACAGTCAACAGTTATGTGCAACTTACTCGATGGTAATATCTGTTTCCATGATCCCTTTCCTAGTCCCCATTCCCTGTTTTTCTCTCTTCTTTACTGTCCTCTTACGCAAGTGCAATTGCTTCTTTTGGCTACACAGTAAATGAGATCAGGGTGCTAATGTGTTAGAAAAAAATAACTTGGCAAAGAGAAATTTACTTTCCAAGTGAATCAGTGAATAGGAAAGCACATCTGGAATTGGTGTGGATAAAGCGTATAGAATAAAGCACAGGGTACAGCAGTCTCAGTTTCTTAAATTTATGGAAGAATTTTTAAAATTTTAGAATTAGTTATGTCAGAATTAATTAGAGCAAACTTCAGTCAAGTTTCCTGAAAACCAACATATGTACGTAAAATTGTCCCTTTTTGCAAATGTAAATCTAACTATACCCTTAATTTCTTTTTTTTCTTTTTTTCTTTTTTTTTTAACATGATGATCAGGAAGTTAGCGATACTATGATTTTACTTGTGTAGTTCTAGAGCTAATTAAATAATGGAAAAGAAACCTGATGTAGCTATTTAAAAAGTGATTAAACTAAACCTATTATGCAATTTTCCCATAAAGCATAATTCAATTAAAAATATATTTTGTTTGAAACTATAGCCTTCCAAAGAAATGTATTAATTTCATTAGATTTTCCTATAAGTTATCTCAGCTACAGGGCAAAATTTTGGAAAGAGAAACTTCAGAACCACCAGAACCCCAGAGGACAAGAAAATCTTGTGGGTGGTGGGAAGCAGTCTTCTCATTTATAACAAGAGATTAGAAGTGGTCTGAGATAATTAAAAGCCACATTTCAGATACTCATTTGTATCAAATTGCACACAAGCTACAGCAGGAGCATTAATTAATAAACATTTTCATGAAAATGAAAGTAAGCCAAGAGATCAATTTAAGTAAATAGGTATTTACTCAATAGTATTTACTCAGTGTATTGTCTTATGTAAACTTGAGTTATTTTCTCATATTTAATGTTATCCTTTTCTTTCTTAGTCCCCTAAACTTCTGTTGATATTTCTTCCAATCGCTTAACAGCTGATATCTTCAGACCAGGCATACATGCATATTAGTGGGGTTTTTAATGTAATTTTTGAGGTTTTAAAAATTAGCCTGAGCTTATATTGCCATATTCTGCCATTAAACCCTATACACAAAATTTTGCTATTTCTAAAGTTACAATTAGTGATAATGTCTGAGCTTATATAATGCAAATCTTATCTAAATCTTTCTCCTTTTTGCTGTTTCTTACCACATATACTGTCCAAGTTTGTCTGCAGAACATAGGCTAAACAGGGTGTAATCAATTTAGTGATGCAGAGCTCTGACTCCAACTAGAAGAATAGACCAATACATGCCAGCTCAAGTCTAGAAATTTTAAGTGCTTTTAATGCTGGGAAAAATATTTCAAATTTGATGAAAAATATGAGCAAAACAATGAATTTGGATCAAATTCAGCAGAGAGTTTAAACACTGACCTTCTTATTTCTACTTTTGAAGTGAAATTTTTCTCTAAGAAGTTTACTTGATTGGAAAAAAAAGGACTACTCATGCCTCCCCCTAATATTTTGTTTTGGGATGAACAAAATATGTTTTTCCACTATGGGAATTTTAATTTCTTGTTTTGTTTCATTTTATAAAAAAAGCTTGACACATCTGTCCCTCCTCTTACTGTGCCCAGTGCTGTCATCAAATGAAGAAAAAAAAAAAAAAAGAAAAAAGAAAAGTTTTATGAAGAGCTCTGTTTTATTTTCCACTTAAAATGTTGCACTGAATGTGTAGGTAGTGCATTCACCTGACACTGTGAGAGTCAGTGTGCTCTCTGCTAGCTAACACCAGCCATGCTGGACGTTTTGCCACCTTGCCTTCACCACCTCCAGCTAAATGCAGTTGTTCTTTATTTTAACTGGCGGGTTCCAGTGGGGCAGTAGGAAGTACACAGTCACCATAAGCATCTCTCTTTGCAGGGACATTTAATGCCTGTTCTGGTCTCATCTCAAAATGAGTAGTATCAGGATTCATACCACCTTTAAATAGCTCCTTGGAGAAATTTTCTATTACCTAGGTTGATTTTTTACACTGATCTATATTAGCAATTTTTTCATAGTTGTAACAAGCAGATATAAGCCTCCAGGGAGAGAGGATATTTAGGAAACTCCAGCAAAATAATTGAAAAGACATCTTGTGGGACAGAATAAAATGGCCAAAGGGACATATTTTATTTCCCTCTTGAAATCAGTATTTTGTGACTGTGGACCCATCAAAGATCAGAAGTTTGTCTTTGGCTTCAAGGTTGGGATTAGTGCTAAAAAAACCCTGCAGATCAATTAGCAAACTCTCCAAATGATCATGCTGGCTAAATTATAGTGATTGCCAAATGCTTGGAATACAGATTGAAATGTTCTTAAATTTGCCTTGTTAGGGGTTGCCAAAGTTTTTAGAGGCATGCCTTGACACCAAGATTTTTTGCTGACCCCATTAGTATACTCTCATGTCTTATTGTCTCCTAGAGTTGGTTCAGCTGGTTAGTTTTGATAATTGTGGCTTGGTGTTTGCATTATTTAGGAACTGTATAGCATTCGATTAGCTCAAGTAACTTTTTTATGTGTGTGAGTATGTGGAGGTATGTGAGTGCTGTAATGCTCAAATACATTTAATTTTAATTATTACAAATATAAAGCTTTTGGCTACCAGAGTGAAAACCATTGTGAATAGGGTTCTCATAATATGAACTACCTCAGAGATTGCAGGAGCAGAAGTAGTCTACACCCATGTAATCAGTGGTGAATTTTCGGTAGGCAAATTGCAATTACAGTGCTTGAATTGGTTTAGGGCACTAGGGAAGACATCTTAAACTCCGTGAGCTTTTTAATAAATAGGAAGAGTTTTAATTCTGTTTTATACCTATACCAAAAGATAAATCTGCCAGTGAAATTACTTTCTTTTATGTGGGGGAGAACACCATGTTCTGCATCTTTGGCATGGTTTCCTGTAATTTAATTTAACCTTCCATCTGCCTCACATAGCAGTCCACCAAGTTCTGCTTTGCTCAGCTGCTATACTTTAGTTAAAGACCAATACCTGAGACAGTATTTTCTCAGCTATTTTAACCCACGTTTTCCCACCAAACTGTAGTTTTAGGGCTAAAGCAGCACTTAATGTCCATTTTCCATACTTATTTTAAATACTTAACTACTTTCTAGTGACTCTTCACCACTCTTTTTTCTTTCTAGTTTTTTTTTTTTTCTTCCTCCAGCAGCTTCCTTTCTTCCCCAAGCAGGTGCCAACTTGGCACCGCGCAGGCTTCCTCTGAACTTGGTGCTGTGGCTGTTTCCAAGGCTGTTGAACAGGGAGCTCTTATGTGAGCAAGTGCAGCTGGAATTTTGCTCTTCCTCCTCTTCCTCCCCCCACTTTCCCCTGTTCACTCGGCAGCAGCAGTGCCCTTGCAGCCTGCTGAGCCAGAAAGCACGAGCACTTTGTCTCCTGCCAGGAGCAAGCCTCACGCACTGCCACAGCTAGCTTGGGTAGGTGCTTGGTTCTGTTAGGATAATAAAAACCGCACAGGTCTGTAGGTGCACATAGCAGCCATGCATCTCTTCTAGCTGAAATGACAAACAGAACTGTCACTAGTGTCCCGTCTTGCTTGGATTTCCTTCTGCAGGACCTTTAAAATAAAAGCCAGTCTCTCTCATGAACTGCATAAGAACATTTTTTCTAACTTTCTTCCTTAAAAAAAAAAACAAAAAACAACCAACAAAAATCCCCAAACCAAACCAAAGCAATAAGCTTCTGCCATAGCTGATGGGGCAACTGAGATAATTAATCTATTCAAGAAGTAATAACAACAGTGATCTTGGAACTGTTTACTGCTTTAGTATTAAAATGTAATAAAATGGCACTGCTGCCTGTTGGAATTTTACTGTCCTCTTATTGTATCTGAACTATAAAAAAATGGCACTGTAAAGTGAAGTTTATCTTATTAAGGAAATAAGCTGTTCAAGCACAAGAAAGATACAAAAGAGATATATTGTCACTTCTTGCAAATTAGCTCTTTTTTAGACCAAAGTTTTGTTGTGCCTTAATCATTATTAACTAGAATATTTTCACAGTAGATTTGCAAATGCTTATTAGGAAAGTGTTAATACTAGCTTTAATATAAGCACTAATATTAGCATGAACTTAGCATTAACATTTAATATTAGCATTAATATAAGATTTAGTACTGAGTTTTGGAGACAATAGAAGTTACAGGGATGTAAATGACTTACCCAGGGTTTTATAACAATGCAGCGGTAGAGAAAGAACAGACAACTACCCAGACACGGCTGTTGTTCTTGTACAGACTGGAGAATGTCTGGACAGTCAATCCTTTAAACAATCTGTTTCTTGTAATCTCTGTCCCTTGTTCTTTTCTTTCCCACACAGTAACTGGGGGAGAGAGAGTGGGGAGAAAAAGATTAGTAGCTTCGAAACTTGTGTAGGTCTAACTGGGGAGCCTGTGCACTCTCAGTGAGAGAAAGCCTCTGACATCACGAGAAGCCTCAATACCAACAAAAGTGTATGTTAAAGTGCAGTTCATGTATATCGTGTATCTCTGTGTGCAAATCTGTGTATGTATTGTTGCTAGTGATGGGGAAGCAATAGGACGTGCAGAAGCTCAGCACAGTATGTACTTCTCTGTGGAAGTGGTTGTGCTGGAGATGTCACCTAGCCTTAGCCTCCTGGGGTGGCACTCAGTGTCGGAAACTCATAGTTGCATCCTGTTGAAACAAAATGCAACTGTGTCCTAAAAGCAAGCATCACGCTGATGCAGTTAGTCTGCCAGCTGAAGCATTCTGCTTTAGACATGCTCACACTTTCCTGAGGAACTAGTGCTTGTTTATTGTTGCTTCCTTAGCTGCACATGCAAATTCGATCCTCTGAGTTTTTAAAGGGACCCCTCACATCGAGGGGTGCTGTTCTGGGCTTGCCAGATTGCTCCCTCGGATTGCATCTCCCTCACTGCCACCCTTCACTGCTGCAGTCTGTAATTTCCTAGCTTTCTTCTCTGTACCTGATTAAGAAGCAAGGCTTTCCTCACAGAGAATCTACAATGCTGTATTTTAGCCTTAGTGTTGTCTGAGTTACCAGTTTAGAAGTGTATGGAAAGTTAACACTTAAGAGCTTGCATCACACACACTGTACTATTTTAACTGTGCAGTATTTCAAGTGGTACAGTTTAAAGCATGAAGGGATGAGTGGGTCTTTTATTTTTACTTCATTATAGGCTATTAAATTTTGTCCAGATAATCCTATGGAGAAGTCAATAGCTTTAGTTTCCCGAGGACTATCGTGTTATTGTATAACTAGCCCACTTTCTGAGACATTCAGAGAACAGGAGAGAACATGGTATCGCCATTAGGGAAGGCTTTGCCATGGCAGCTTGTTGATTAACTGACAGTTCATATTCCAAAATGAAACAAATGAAAAAAACCAAAAAACAAACCCACAACAAAAAAATCATTTTTCCTGCTGGTGTCATCTTAGCAAATCTGATGATTAACTTAATATTTGGATATGTAACTGAACGAATCCATTATGTGTTAAGAGCTGGATCACATTCAAAGATACACAAAAGTCTCCAATGGACTGTGGAAAAGTTAATGATACTTACCTGAACACAGAGCTAGTGTTGTGAGTGTGGCTAGGGCAATGCACATAACTGTAAAGACAGATAAACAATGAAATTAATGGATTCACCAATTGCAGGCTTGGAGGAGACTACTCTGCCTTGATATTTTTATATCTCAAAAACAAACTGCAAAATGTTCCCAGAAAGCATATTCACAGTGTGATAGTTAATTCCATAGATTCCAGGGAGAGGAAATGGTGGGAGTCTCTTCCTTCACCTCTTAGACCACTTTGATGTTAGTTCCCTTATTTCTAGAAAATTGTGTTTTGATTCAAGATTTAATTTTTCAGTTATGCCTTGCTAGCAAGGACAGAAAATAGCCATGTGACTGTGTTTTTCATGCACAGGTTTGTCTACAGAACACTTCTCAGCTTGTTTATGGATCAAACGGGCTCTATCTTTGCATTATAAGACTTGTTTTTCAGTCCCCAAGTCATTTTTTGGTGGTTGTTTTACTTTCAGAACTCATTCGTTTATCTGGAAGGCTGAATACCAGTAGTACTAAACCAGTACAGTACATTACTAAAATCACTTGCACACTTAATAGTCTCCTTTTACACTCTCACGAATCTTAGTAACTGTCCTTGATTTGCTTTGAAGTAGCTAAAGGTATGAGGTGACCCTAAAGGTCTCTGAGTCTGCAACTTCAAGGCAAGCCACACTTCTTATCAAATACTGGAACCCATTGTGTTATGCTAGGTTGTATTAAAAAGTGTGTGGGAGGGGGGAGGCTGGTTGCTGAATTGTGATATTCAAATCTGTGTGTAACAGTACCTATTCTCATTATTACTATCTTGTCAGTGTGAATTCTGCCCTGAGACACTACCTGAAAATATGTTTTTGTCTTTGGTTCAATAATCAATTTTCAAATATTAAATAGAGCTGCACTGAATAATTCCATATCATGGGTCTTGCATAATCCATGAAAGAATAGAGAGAGGTTATATGAGTATAAGGTACTATTATGGTATCATACAGTGGTGTTTCTGCTAGGCTTTATACTAGATGTAATACTTGGTTAGAATCATATGCTCTGTTGAAATAGTTGTAGCAAAGAATCTGTTTT
Organism: Aramus guarauna; assembly: GCA_013400195.1. Classification (NCBI taxonomy): domain Eukaryota; kingdom Metazoa; phylum Chordata; class Aves; order Gruiformes; family Aramidae; genus Aramus; species Aramus guarauna. The sequence goes on along the minus strand of VXBL01005324.1, from coordinate 9,319 downwards.
TAGAACTCTCTTGGAATTTTCTGAGAGTCAGAAAATACTGCACTCCTTTATCACTGCTGCCAAAGAAAGAATAGATGTCACTGATCTTGATAGTGGGCATCACTTACTTGAAAAGTTAACAGGTTTTCCCAGTTCTTTCAACACCTGTCAAGAGGACTGCCTAAATCAATTCCTAATGGACAGAACCTGACCAACAAGTGAAAATTATAGCTTATTTGATTGTTCTTACTGTGTTTCCTTTTTCTCTTTTAGATGTTTCTCTGCTTTCCTTCCTGAAATTCATTACTGCTATGGCAGCAAATAGTTTGAATGAAAGGACAGTTCACCCTGATTTAATTTTCTGGAGGGTTGTGTACTTGTGTTTTCCATCTCACAAAACAAAATAAATAATAAAAAATACATTATAATGTTTTTGCAATAGATTGAATCCCCACTGTAAGAATCAACTTTGTTTCCCAGCAGAAATCTAACCTACTCTCCTGATAGACATTGTGGAAGTAGATAGTATTGTTGTCGTTGTTGCTATTATTATTATTTTATTAGATGTTTTGTGCTTTTGGGACAGGAGTATGAGGTGGTAGTTGCTACGGAAACTAGTTTGAAAAATGTTATCGAGAATCAGTGAATCTGCTTGTAAGAAAGACAGCTGTCACTGTGGACATGAATTAGATCTATCCTCATTAGTTAGGTGCTCTCTTTGGGAGGGTGGTGGTGTTAATCTGACATTTTATGTACTTGAGAGAGAGATTTTCTTGTGCAATTCTCTTCTTTACCAGAACACTACGGCTGTTAATGGAGTCAATGTTTTCATTAATTTCTTCTATCCTCATACTGAGTAAAGTTTGTTTTCCCAAGATGCTACTACAGAAAATAAGCTTTTTGTTTGTTTTTAATTCCACAGATATTGGTGGTATATATTCCACAAATACAAGGTGGAAAACTTGTATGACAGAACAGACTTTTTTTTTTTTTTTAGCATGACAGAACTCTTCATGCTTACGGGTTGGTCCTTGGGGTGATAATTCAGCCTAACAGTTGTTTCATAGCTATAGCTGTTCTGCCCTATTAGTCTTATACCCCAATCTACTCTTTCTGTAGCTCCTCTATGCATAAAATAGAGAATCCATTATAATCAGCTAGTGTCATCTTAGCCAATTGCTTCCTTTGGGGAACTGAATGCAATCTCTTAATTCTGCATTTTTCAGCAGTTCCTTGCAAGACATTTCAACAAGTATACAGTTTTCTTTCTAGGGAAGGGGTGGTTATTCTCTCTTCATGTCCTCGTGTGCTCTGAGATTTCTTATTCACATGCTGCTTATTTTTTTCCTTTCCAAACACTCTCTCAAGGGACATTTTTTTAGGACTGAGCTCATCTCATGTAACCTGTAGATGATGTTTCCCCTACATCTGCTCATTCCAAGAAGAGTTTTTTGGTTAGTAATTTTTCATCTTGCCCAGCTGGAGAAGTATGTATTTCCTATGTGAGTTTTTGGTGTATTTTCAGTCTTTCATCATTCTTTATTCTTTTCGTCATTTCATTCATTTTTTCATCGTTTGTATCTTTCTGTTAAGTAGAATCAGTATGTTGATTCTCACAAATTTTCATTGGGAGGGGAGAAGCTAATCCTGGACTACCCTCTAGTTAGAAATGCCTTGTTACAAAATACTGTAGGGCTTTCTAATCAAGCTGGGAAAGGGAACAACTGCTTTCTCCTTTCATAAGGAGATAAAAGGAGATAATTATCCTAGAAAGCTGAGGCCAGCCAAATTTAAATTAGAAATGGGTACTTTTTAACATGATTAACTGCTGGAGTAAACTGTCATGGAAGGTGTATTTTCTCCTCTTTTGATGTCATTTATATCACTTTTAGAAAATATGCCTTAGCCAAATACAAGTTAAATTTTCATTAAATGCAAATTAATGAGCTCAGTGTAAAGGCAAATTGGTGAGAGACAGGAAGTCAGACTAGAATGAATGCTCACTTCTTCCTCAACTTTAATAAATCCATAACAGTGCAGTTTTCCCTCATTTCCCTCTCATTTATTTTATAATTCACAAGATGAAACTGACCATAAATAGTATTTTGGTATAATAGTTTTTGTTGCTAGCTTGTGTATTAAAAATATTTTATACCATTTGTAAAAATTCCTGAGAACTGAGAGAAAAGTACTTGAGTTGAATGTAGGAGACTGACACTATCTCTACATTTCTATAGCAACTCCTTAGATGCAAACCTATAGGCTGTGAACAAACTGCACTGTATCTTTGTTGCTATGCTGCCATTTCGTTAGACCTGTGTACGTCCTATTGTTGCTGTGTCTTGTCATCCCAGTTGAGATTTCATTCCTGTGAGCAGGATCTGGTGTAGCATATGATGATTTTTTTTTTTTTCAGGATGTGGATAGCTGCTTACTTGAAGCAACCAGATCTGGCAAAGTAATTTCATTATAAATGGGTTAATAGTAATGAGATTCTTGAAATATTTTGTTGCTTGGTAAAGGACTGGACTAGGTTAACTGAACTTGAACAGCTTTATCTCTTTTTCTGATTCTTTCTACTAATGCAGTCATCTTGTTTTGGTTTTACTTGCCTGCACAAATAAATGTACAAGTCTTCCTACCCTATTACATTTTTTTCTGTGCTGATAAGGTTGCAGGAGGAAAACATCCTAATTAGTAAAGGGTGGAAACTGAATAATGGGATTAACTGATTTGTGGCACTTCCATTTTTAAACTTTGTATTTACTGATTATATGAGCAGGTTCAATTTCATTTTGGTTCAAGTTGAAACCTACTTGCTATGACTGTTCAAACGTCATTTCTCTACACCTGTGCATGCATGATATTAGCTGATATAGTTGTTGACTGATTTTTTTATCACAAGACACTCATTTTATCTATGCTATTTTCCATTTTTAAATTGATTTAAATGATACAGACTTGGGGAGTTTGTTTGCTAGGCATAGTTTTGGTCATTCAGTTCTTGGACCACATTACATCAAATGTTCCTAGAGCTGCATACCACAGTTAGAAATCTGTGTCTGATTGCAGTATGCTTCTGATACCTGCTCCAATGCTTCAGTGCAAGCCATATTATTAGAAAGATTAACAAGTAAGTGAAGTGAGAGATCTGTTCATTAGATTGTATATTGCACAATAATTTTATTGGATTTTTATGTCCATAGTTGTTTGAAGAACAATAGAATCCAAATAAGGAACACTACTGATTTGATGGATAAATATAAACATTAAATAAAAGTTTTCCATTGTATTTTTAAGACAAACTTAGGCAATTGCTTTGAGTTGATCTTTGCAGGGCAGCCTGAGACCTTAATGAATCTTTTATTATAAATTTACTTATACACACACACAGAGAAATATGATCTTTCAGTTAATACCTTTTCTTGAATACTGTTTTCAATGGCTTAGTTTTGAGGTCTATCACATTTAGGAATAGTTTCATGAGGGGGAAAAATATCTACCATTTTGCTTAAGATGTTTTCTTGAAATGATTACAAAAGGACAAGCAACATTTATTTCTTGCTTTTATTCAAATTGTTGGGCTCAGGCTCTTTATAATCTGTTTAACCTGTGATTGATGGCCCTTGATATGTTTTGTGACTTATCTCAAAATTGTCTACATTTTCCTCTGGAACATGAGGCTAGAAAACCCCCAAGTACAACTTCTCATCTACCCTGTGCTTCTTATCAATAAAGTTATTAGGAACAGCATTTACTCCTATTGTAGTCATGGAGAGCACTGCAGAGAATTCCTATGTGATTCTATTTATGCAAGGATTTCTGGAGGGCTTATAAACCCAAATGTCACTGGAATTCTGTGGAAACTTCTGAGAATCTCAGCCATTTCTCTGTGTCTCATTTCACTACTAGTTTACAAACAAAACAAAACAAAACAACAACAAAAAAACACACACACAAAAAAAAAAAAACAAAAAAAAAAGAAAAAGAAAAAGAGGGAAACAGAAAACTCCTCACACTTGATGATTTGTGCTTGGTTACTATAGTGATGAATCCTGTATGAAAACGCACACAGTTCTGACTGAAATCCAGGCATGCAGATACTTGTCAGAAAAGAAAACAGAAAGAGAATAAATTCAATAGTATAATATTGAATGGTGGTGTGAACCAAATCTATTTGGATGAAGTTATTATTTGAACTTCAATCTGGATCTTATTGTTTTAGACACTGATGTTAAACCATTCTTTCAGGCTGATTTTAAGCACAGAAAGCATGGGCACTTGGTGGTACAGGAATGCTAAAATTAAACTCAAAGCACAGTCCTGGCTGACATTCCCAGGTGATGTGACACCTTCAATACTTAGTCTTCACTCTTGTATTTCCCTTATCCAAGTGCAGGGACCATAACAATTAAATATTTTCACAGTAGAGTCCCTTTATGTCTTCAAAACTCCAAGACGTTTCTATTCTTTGTTCGTCAGTTGCCTTTCCTTTCTAGTAAAATCAGTTCACCTTCCCTCAAAGTAGCTTCTGTACAGGCTATGAGGTTGGGTTTTGCTTCTAGACTCAACCCTGTGGCTTCCAGGTCCCCATTTTGTAGGCCTGGGGTACTTCCAGTCCCTCTGCCGGCTCTTAGGATTGCTGCAACGTGGCCACAGGGCTTTTTGTCCCTGAGGCAGGGACAGGAACCAGATGAGGCCTTCTGCTTCTTCTCCAAGGGTATGCTGCCCAAATTCTTTTGGTTGCTATTCAGTTGAATCGGGAATTTCTCTCCAATTTTCATTGTCATTCTGTTGATCTTTCCTGAATGCTGCTTTTTAATAGGGTTGGCTATTGAATTCTTTAAGAATTTTCCTCTGTTAAAGTTTTTAGCAAGAAGTTACAGATTCTTGTATTCATGTTTCATAGAAAAACAAGATTTTTTTTTAATTTGTGATTAAAAATATGCCATGAGAGTTGTACTGGTTTGCTTCTCAGCTGGTAAACAGCAGGGTCAGAAAGTGTAGACAGCCTTGCTGACTGCATGCATTCAGACTCCGGAACATGCCAGACTTCAGTATTTCTGGGTCAAAGTGGAGCACTCAACCCCAAACAAAGAAATTCTTCATTCTGTTGGGGAGCCAGGACTCTGTTTAGCCTGGAAATCCAAGTATGGTCTTTCAAGGCTTTTAAGCTCCCAGATCAATACTAGGATATCAAAAAGTGGTGAGAAGACCATGAAGGAGATCCCTTGATGTAGTCTCATTCCTTGTTATCAAAGCTTTTCTGATCTGGGACCTGTCCCTTGGTCCCACAGGTGGGTGCTCTCAGAGAGCTCAGCATTAGACTACGACCAGGAATCCTGGCTGCTGCCTCTGCAGCAGGTCCCCTGGCAGCCCTGGCTCTGGGTCCTCATGGTCTAGGCGTCTGGCAGCAGTAGAAGCATGGAGAGACTCACCATAGGATCTAGGGTCTGGGCTCTCAGCTGCTCACTGAGGAGTGCTAAGGGTGTGACGCTCAAACGATTTCAGCGTCTTGTCCATGAGCTCTGAGTTATTAATCTCTTTACAACTCTGAGGTCATCCCAGTTTTGGATTTAAAATACATAATATTCTTGATTTTAAATAGATAATAAAACCAAAAAGGATAACACATCTTGAAATTTCAGATTAAACTTCACAGCTAGCCAAAATGTCTCTTATTGACACCCACTCTAATTCTCTACTTTGTCATATCTGAACTTTTAACAAAGGTTTTACACTAGTGTATCTTCACAGCATATGCTATACAAACTTACTAAACCTCCTGCTCTGAGCAGATGACCATAGTGAAAGAGACAATTCACCTTTTGAATGTTTTAATTTATATCTGGTATCTCAAGTCAGAAAAATAATCTCATTAAAGATGATAATAAATTAAGCTAATTATTGTAATCCCATCTATTAATGACTACTATATTACATGGATCAGAAGACTGCCTTTAAAATCTTTATAACTCATTATTAATAATTAATTCTTTTAAGCTTTTGTCTTTAATGTTGTCTCAGTGTCTTACCTGAGTAATGAAAATGCTTGAAAAAAATGGTAATTTCACTGTTATTGTCTATAAATACAGAAAATACCAGTCTGGCTTTTAACAGTATTTGCAAAGTTTGGTTATTACTGGTAACAGCTAGGTATTGTAGATCATGCAGAACTTTAATAGATGACTTACACAATGTCACATCCAAATGATCCAGACCTGCGTTTACTGTGTGATAACAAGTACTTGTACAAAGTCACCTCAGTGGGATTCAGTGATGACCCCTTTATCTTGAAGCTGGAGTACCTGTGGCTGTAACAATTCAATCTTCCTTTGTCACTGTGCTGACAGTGTCCTCCTCCATGGTCTGGAAAAGTCACTTGTAAATGAAATAAGCAATTTCTATTTACTGAAGCTCTAAGGTAGCAAGAGTGGTTAGAGTGAAATTTGGCTGAAACAAGCTTCCCTCAAAAAACCCTCATCAATAACACCTTTTGGCCGTTCTGCCCCAGGCAGAGTGGAGAAAGAAAAGTCCCCTCCTGTTTATAGTCACTCAGCTAGGTTTAAGCTAGGAGCATATCTCGGAGCTGCCCTACTTTGTCAGACTAGTGGCACACCTACCTATTTTGTCTTCGGGGCAACTATGATAAATGATATTTTCAAAATGTACAAACCACCCCAAACTAGGGAGTTAGTGATCTTGGGAAAATTTCTTTCTGAACTCTATGTTTAGTTTCTGCTGTGAAGCATGAAAATTGAAGTATATTATATCCTTATATTTATTATGCATACTGAAATCATCCATATAACTGTCTCTTAAACCTTTTTTACTCTTCCTCCTAGATGGCATCTATAAAGTATGTAAATGTAAATAAAATTAATTTTAATCTTACTCAGTTTTTAGGCTGGAAAGGAAAGATTATGTACTTTGCCACCTAGAATACATCTTGATATGTTACTTAATTGAAGAATTTTTGCCAGTTGTTTAAGTGCAGGTTCACTCTGCCATGGCTGAATCAGGTGATTTTTACAGCCCTGCACTGTCTCTTCTGAAATTCTGGTAGGTGTTGCACCCCAAAATCACAGTCAGCAGAACATCGCTTAGGAGAGCTCCTTATCCACTGAACTGAAAGCCAATTATTTTAGCTTAAATAAACAAGTAATATGGTTTGGAGTGTTAGGTATCTGACACAGTTAAAATGTTGTCCTGTTGTGTTTAACCAGCTGAGTTGTGAAACTGGTGAGTTCTGGCTAATGGTTGGCTGATGGGTAAGGGAGACCAGTGGAGTCTTCAAGAAGTCAAATATGAGTCCAGATAGGCTGGAGAGCATTCTGTTGGTCTATTTTGAGAACATAAGCTTTATTAGTTACTGTGGCACAGCTCAGGTTGTAGTTCATTAAGCTACCATACTTAAGCTAAGTGCCTATACTTTTAAGCTTCACTTAAAGTAAATGAAATGAACAGTGCCTTCTGAAAATGGGACTTACAGTTCATATCTTGCTTATTTATTTTTCTCTTCAAGCAACTCTTCATGTGACACTAATTAAGTATTTTGGTGGTGGTGACTCATTTGATAGAGAGGTAAATGTCCAGATGGTAAAATCACTTGGCAGTAACTTCAACTAAAAGGAATTGATCTGAATAGATATCTCTTTGCCAGCTCAGTAGTTTGCTAAAATTATAATTTAAAAATAGACAATTAAGAAAATTAAGTGAGTTTATCTGAGAGTTAACCAGCTCAAATAATGAACTAAAATTAGTCTTAAATTGTGGTAATAGCCAATTTCTTGAAGATTATTGTTTCATTAATTATCCTATTTCAACATTTCTGTCTTACTGGAATTAAAATGTTCTATATGACACTGTTCCTACAGATATGTACTTGTTTTATAATGGAAGCATATCGTGCACTGTGCAGATCTTGTTTTCAAAGTGTGGGGATGGATGAGAAGGCAACCGAGAGCTTATGTGTCAGGATTAAAGGGAGGGCAGGGACAGGTGACAGTATAGTGGGGTGTGCTACAGGCCACCTGACCAGGAAGACCAAGCGGATGAGTCCCTCTATAAGACAGATAGCAGCAGCCTCATGTTTACAAGCCCTGGTCCTCATGGGGGACTTCAGTCAACTTGGCTATCTGTTGGAGGGATAACACAGCAGGGCATAAGCAATCCAGGAGGTTCCTGGAATGCATCGATACTAACTTCCTTTTCCAAGTGATAGACGAGCCATGGAGGAGAGGTGCCATGCTGGACCTTGTTCTCACCAACAAGGAGGGGCTGGTGTGGAATGTAAAGCTCAAGGGCAGCCTTGGCTGAAGTGACCATGAAATGGTGGAGTTCAAGATCCTTAGGGCAGTAAGGAGGGTGGACAGCAAGCTCGCTACCCTGGACTTCAGGAGAGCAGACTTTGGCCTCTTCAGAGATCTGCTGGGTAGAATACCACAGGACAAAGCCTTGGAGGGAAGATGAACCAGAAAGTTGGTTAGCATTCAAAGTTCATCTCCTCCAAGCTCAGGAGCAATGCATCCCAACAAAGAGGAAGTCAGGCAAAAATGCCAAGAGACCTGCATAGGTGAACAAGGAGCTCCTAGAAAAACTCAAACACAAAAAGGAAG
>VXBL01005322.1:340173-381195 GCA_013400195.1 Aramus guarauna | reverse complement strand
TTTTTTTTTTGTCACTGAATCTGTAGTGCGGCAGAATTAAAAAAAGAAAGTCTCTTTATCATTGTCCGTCTTTATTTCTATGTGGCCCATGTTCACAGAAGCATCTCAGCACATCAGTATAGCCTCTGGGAACAGTCCCCCATGTTATTTATCTTATTATTAGAAAATGCTTTTGAGACACATTTACAGGAAATCCCCATACGATAACTCCCTTGAGTAAGTGCATGTTTCTCCACCGTGTTTCTCTGAATTACGCAGGACAGAGGGTTTAGCAGTTAAATATACTTCCCTATTAGGTCCTCCTGACCTCGGAACGTGTCATCCCGAATTGGACATCAGCGCGACAGTCTATAATTCCAAGCGTCGCAATGCTAAGCCGGTCCCCCTCCCTTCTTTTTGGACTGTCAGTAAAACACAACACTACTACTGAGCGCTGCTACTCCTGCTTTGTGGGCTTGGGTAAGCCTCCGTCTTTGTCCTGCGCGGAGCGAGGGAATGAGTACGCGATACGACGGACCCAAGCATCCCAAAGAAAAGTGAAAAGTCCTCAAGTCTTACACATAGTGCCAGAATAATCTTTCCAACAGCATTATTGGTGGGACACACGCATCAGGCCCTGTAGAGGAAAAAGCTATTGGGTTTATCCAAATGCTTTCAGCAAATGCTCGGCTCCATCTGCCAGCAAGCAATATTCCTAAAGTGGCGGTCTGAGAAGAAAAAAATCTCTGTTATGATAGCATTTTTCATTCTGATCACCAGAAAGTTTGTGCTGAATGTTGAAGACAAAAACAAAGCCTTCATTGAGGCAAATGTGGAGAGTGCCTCATTCATGAGAGAAGGAGAAAAGGAATCGGGAAGATAATATGACATTTCACAGGCATGCAAATCGCACTGAATAGCAGCGCAAGAGCACTTTTCTGAAATATTACCCATAGTAAATTGCCTGCACACAGTCGATTCACAGATGTCTTTGCTCTGTCAATCTAAAGTAGCTATTCTCTCAGTAGTTTAAGAGTAAATACACGCTTGTGACGCATCCAGATAGCACTGACTGCATTCAAGTGTCTATCGTACAAAACACTCTTGAGTTCAGTGAGGCGCTGTCAGGCACAGAAATTTTTTAGTTCTTAAAGGTCAGTAATGACAACTTCATTTCACTGTTCCGCGCTGAGGATTTTTTCCATGCAAAGCTCTAGCGTCGTCCGAGAGAGCGGTACAGAACCAGCTGTCCCAGCTGTAGAAGTAAGAGCTCAAAGTCAGCAACCTCTGCTCAGAACCAGCTGTGATGTGGCCCTCAAATGACAGAACTCGCCTCAAAAAATTCACGAGACTGTATGTTGTGTAAGACCGATTCCTTCGGCTATCGCAGCTTTCAGCAGAAAACGCAAGCTGTTTATCAATAGGTCACTCTTAAACTCTGAATAATTACAGAGTTACATATAGAAATAATTACGAAAGGTGGTTCTAGCATGGCAAAGCTAAATATACTTCATAAATTCACATAGGATTCAGTGAGCCTGAGGCAAAGCGATCAGGATAAGAATAATGTGTCTTAGGCAGTGCCTTCAGTTCCCCAACCTGCAAGCAGAAGAGTATCTGGAGGTCTTTGCTTACGCTTCTGTTGCATTTTTAAGTCTTTAAAGGTCCTGCTGCTTTCTGTAGCACTACAGCTAAATTTGAGGTTTCTTGACACATAATTGTCAAGTGCATTGAGAAAGATGTTTCTTTGTATAAAAATGTATGCCTGTGTCCTCCCGTGGTGTCCTCCGTGGGGCGTCTCTTCTACAGTTGATTATCTTTGAATAACTGAAGAAAAATGTAAGAAGTAAACTGTGCAAACTTGCAGGTGTTTCATCATCCAGTTTGTACCTAAAATTACTAAATTACGTGCATCAGCGTGGGGAAGAAACGGACAATTTGAATGCCTGGAGAAAAGCGGGCCAACCATCACATGTCACCAGCGTGGCTCGCTGTCCGTAGAAAATACCCTTTGGAGCAGAGGCAGTGGCTGTAGCCAAGGTTCATTTTTAAACATCGGTTCACTCTCTGTGGCCAGTGAATAAAAGGTCATTGGGATTTCAACTTCAAATTCAATCAATTAATCCCTTCAGGCCAGTTGAATAATTGCAAGTTAGAAACATGAATAAGACCTTGTATTGTGTAGAAAAATCACTACACCATAGCTGCCATAAATTTGAACTACTTGCATTGATAGAAATGTAATGGAACCTTATTTGTGTTTGTTCGTAGGATCATAGGAAGATTCGGCTCGGAAAGGACCTAAGGAGGTCTCCAGGCTCCTGCTCGAAGCAGGGTCGGGAATAAGGTCAGACCAAGTTACTCGGAGCTTCTGAAAAGGAATTCAAGAAAGCAACCTCTAAATGAAAACCAAGGGGGAAAGTATCCCTTCCCCCTTGATTCCACCACCACCACTGCTTAAAAGAACTAACCTTAGAAGTACATTTACAGCAGTCATTCGTCACCTGTATTCATTTATCAAATCCCTTATAAAGGAAGTAATATGTGTTAATGGGAGAACAGAGTTAAGGTCTGGGGGAAAAGAAAAAGAAATGCAGCTTGCTATTATTTGTGACATTCATTAAAGTAACCTAATGCTGACAAATTTGAAAAATTATCTTTTTTATCTTTTCTATAATTATTTTTGTAATGTCGTGGGGTTTTTTTTTAAGAGAACCTGTTAAGGCTGTGTTTAAAAAAGTTGCAACATAAATTCTTAAGGGTGGGGAAAATATTACATCTTGTTGTATTGATTTGATCATAGCCAACCTCGGTTCTAATGATGGAGCTGAAAGAACCTTTTTTTCTCTCCCTGGCACCACCTGATAATCTAGTCCCTTCATATGGAAGTGCGAGATGAGATATTCGTTAATTATAGTGACTTCCTGAAGTATCGGAGCTCTATGTTAATGAGTCATTACATAGTTTTATAGTTCCTCTGACAGACAAAACAAACAAGCAAACAACTCAAACCCCTGAAATCAAACAGGAAGGTTCCTGCTACCTCCAGTTCTAGTCTGAAAGCATTCCTTGTCCCCAACCCCTCAAGACTGAGAATTTGAATTAGTCAGGTAGAAAAATGCCGATTTTCTTAATGGCAATGAAATAAGACCATAAGCCTAAGAAGTAGGAAAACAATGAATCTTCTTATAAGAGTACAGAGCTTGATGCTAAATGCGTGTTTACGTACCACTTCAATTCCTGAAGAATATAAATACCGGCTTACCATATATTAGTCCTGTCGCTTAATCAAAGTTATTTGCTTTGCGTCTGCGCAGGTTGAGCTGTCTATTCTAGAATACAGAAGTTACTCTATTGTATGGCTTCAGCAGGCGGATTCCCCGCTGGAAATCAATGGATGACTCAAAGCAAAGACAAAAGGCAGCTTTCTGTGAAAGTCTCGAGAATATTGTGTAACACTCTGCTGCCCGAGGCACTTGGACACGTTATAGCATCAATTTAAGTTAATGTAAAACAGTGCAAAGGATATTTTCACCTTTATTTTGCTCTATAGGAGCGAGTGGCAGTATGTACGTTTAAGTAATGCATTTATTCTCTCAAAAAGAAGTTCGACATCCAGGCAGGTACGTTAAAGCAGACTTAACCAAGCGGACAGAATTGTGCATTCCTTCCCTTGGATGCTGCTTTTGCAAATAGCAGTAAAGAAGACCTTACGTACAGTCAGCCCCAGGAAACTCCCGTGTTGCTGGGGGTACTTGCCTCTTTCTGTACTTCCTTCCCCTGAAAATACGTAAATTAAAGAACTACTACAGCTTGCAAAAGCAGGAACTAACCTGTCCAACGGGACACTGGTGCAAGAAACTGCAATTCTTATTGCCAACCTGTTTTCACATACACACGTGTTTAGGCGTAATGAGTAGATGTAACCTCATTGCTAAGCCTTGCAATAAACATTACTAAATTTTGTAAGAGATATACAAAGAAACTTCCCTTACAAAGTAAATATAATAAGTAAACTTCCCTTTGGTTTCAGTTTTCAAATCCAGCGTGTTTACAGGAGCTATTGAAATTCCCCCATCATCTTCTCAGTAGTAACTCCATGCCGTTTTTCTAGCCGTTGCATAAAAACCAACCAACCAAAACCAACAAAACAAACCCACTTGTCTCCTGCTGTAGATTATGACGTGATGCTAAACTGGCACTGATGAAACACAGCACCACAGGTACTCAATCCATTTGGTGAATGAGAGTTGGCTCCGATTTCTTTTTTTTTTTTTTTGTGAAGCACTGCAACTAAGAGTTCTTCATAGAGTTTTTCTGTCCAGTCGGTGTTAGGGTTACAGAAAGCAGTGGGACTTGGAGAGTTTGGTGTGTGCTACTGGGAGAATGTACTGGTAAACTGCTCTGTGTCTTGTTTTACCTGCACCTATAAGCCCTTATTTACTCAGAATTTCTTACAGGGATGATGACAAAGGAGCAACGTCACTGGCAGAATAAAGCTTGAGGACCACAGTGAAAACACTGCTCTTTTCATTGCAAATTTTGTTGAAAGTCGGTCAAAGACGCACATTTAACTCGTAAAGAGCTCAGAATATGAAGATCAGCATGCTGGTTAATCCCAAATTATTGATCAAATTTAAACAAACTGGGAGGTTTCTCAGGAGGTCAGCTTGACTGCATCATACCGGATCAGCTTCAGCAGACTGCAAATACAAGGCTAAATTGCTTTTTCCAATCAACTGATCTGAACCTAGGTCACCAATCCAGCAAGTGCACGGTTTGTTAAAAAGTGTGTGGTTTTAAACTAACTGCCACAAGCAGTCAGCTCCGGTAGGATAGTATTTAAGAGTATAGTAAAAAGACGCTTAATTTGTCCTAAATTGCAATGAGCTTACGGTTTATTAATTCACACAACCAACACAGAATGCCACGATAGTACGAGCACAGCCTCTGGAAAAACTTGTCTCTCATGCACAGTGGTGACCTGCTTTGATAGTTATTTTTGGCAAGTCGTATCTAATCTATAGTCTGACATTAATAAATTGACTTGCAGTTTACAACCAAAAAATGGGGTTTGGTTACAGTTCTGCATAAGCATGCTTTCATTTTTAAAGGTTGGCAAAGACTTATTTAATATCAACATGTTTAACTAAGACACTGGCCAGATTCTTTTAGGATCCAGACTTGCATTATGATAAGGGAAATTCCCAGATTTTATTTCTAGCCCTTACACTGAAACTAGCCCGTGGCATAATCTGTCACAGCACAGAAATCAATACAAACCCATGCTCCTGTCTGTGAATTCCATTCGATGGTTCATGCTGCAATGCCAACATTGACCATCAAGGGACAAAGTAACGCGAATGCACTTGAGAGTCTGGAACAAGAGCGCCTGCAGGATTGCTGCCAGAGGTGAGCAGAAAATAGAAAATTACAGAGCAAGAGGAGCGATCTGCCGACTGATCCACGCCTATTGTACACCCCTTTAATCCAGACAGACCTCATGCATATTGCAGATAACTCCGCTTTCATTAAGCAGCCCTCTCATTTGACCACAGCGTCACAAGACCTGCTCATGCCGTGCTCCTTATTGCCTAGACTTAGAGCTAGTGCTCAACCAGTTGCTCCCAAGCCCAGAAGTCTTCTTACCACGGTCTTTTCTCCCAAGCCCAGAAGTCATCTGTGTCACAACTGACCCACCACCTCCTCTAAGTATCGATGGAGCTCTTACGGCTGTTTTCTACAATTTAATCTTCCAGACGTACATTCCAGCAGGAAGGCCAACTGTCTCCCGCAAAGCTAGTTTTCCAGCCCCAAACCAGCATGGCTCTGGGGTAACAGCAGCGCTGTTTTAAGACCGCACTTCCAACTAAACCCAAGTTCCAGAGTAGTCCCTCCTCTCCAGAGGAGCATGAGATCTACTGGCCACAGTTTATACCCAAGTATTCCAGCTGTTAATAAGGTCAAAAATAAAATCCAAGAAGCTTTGATACTAAAAACCTTCACCCTCCCATCAATACCTTTGCGAGGCCCCTACCTGGAACTAATTCATGCCTCTCTAGGTGCAAATCTGCCACCCACAGCCACCTTCTGTTCTGAACGTGCCTTAATCCAGTTTTCCAGCTCCCTTTTCAAGACCAGAGGCAGTCATCCCCAGGCATGCCTGCTCCTTCTAGGTGCAGCCATTCACTGCTGACTGGCAAAGTTTTTTGAGCATATGGCTTAAATATTATCTCATTCATACAGGCAGGTGAAGTGAAAATACCAGTGTGCGCTCCTCAGCCTTAGGGCCTTCAAAAACCTATTAATAGACATAACAGACCGTACAGAACGTACAGAACAGAGCTGTAAAAATACTCGGGAAAGAAAGAGTGATAGGATGACCGCTGAAAGGGAAGCACAAAGGGAAGGACAGCTGCTTCTCGGTTCCAAAGGGGCCTTTTTCTTTAAGCGTTGGTCTACTGCCTAGGCTGTGTCAGCGTGGCAGAATTCTGTGCACCTTATATGGTTTGTTCTGAAATGGATGGTTCTTTTAATGACTTCGCCGATTTTTTTTCATCCTGTAATCACATAAAAACATTTCCACAGAACTGTCTTCATTAACTGAAATCATCAGTGCACATGAGAAATACCTTTGGCCCAACTTCGCTGTGAAAGTCTTCACGTGGAATCATGATTGACTTTACATTTTGTTTTAATTTCCAGTATATATCCGATTCTGTTTTAGAAGACCGAATGCCTTGCTTATCAGCTCACGTTGTTCCGTTGCCTTGTACTTGAATAAAGGGGTTCCAATTACGAGACCGCTGGTTTGATGTTGGTTTTACACCCTTTCTGGAGAAACACAAATGGGGTTAAAACAAGCCGGCTAAGGGAACCAGACCCTGATAGGCTAGACAGAATTCCCCCCCCCTCTCCCCCCTTTTTAGAGTTGGTGAAAAGAAACTCTGAAAGTCTTCCACTTGTTTGGCAACTAACAGAAAAATATTTCTGTTTGCACTTAGCAACACTCTGAATCAGAATTTTTAGTACAAAATCAGTTTACGGAGCCTATCCTGTTACTCCAAGCTCTCTGCAAGTTTTACTCCGGCTTCTTGCCTTTTAGAAATCTTCCAGGCTGACAACTTTTTCAGGAGACTCCACTCAAGGAAAAATCTCCACTGCTTCCCTTCGAGATACTGCTCTTTCAGAGTAGCTTGCTTGGTTTTTTTAAAAAATAAAATTCAGAGGAAAGACAGATAGCAATAACAACACGTCCACAATTAACATGGGAAAATGGAAATGCCATGCTTATGTAAAATGACTGTAGTGTGTCGGGGTTTTTTTGCTTTATGATAGAAAACAGATCTGTACTATCTGCACACAAAAATGAGAAAATTCTCCTTTTCAGTCTCTAATATTATACAGGGAGGATTTTTAAATTATGAGCTTAACTTGTACACTTATTAAAAACCATAAAGTAAATGATTAATGTAGAAATGGGTAAAGCGTAAAGTTTGTACCTTCTCAGAAGTACGGCTGTCCTCGAAACTGTCATCTGAATTCACAGTCTCTCATCTAGCGTGGTATGGAATTAAAGGAAGGAAGTTAAGATCTGATGCTGCTTCAGTTCAATAGAAAGACACTGATTGCGGATCCTGATCCTGAATATATTCTGTAACTATCTGAAAACGTCTCGCCTTATTAAAGAACAAAGAATGGTAAAAGGAAATAGCTGGTAAAACAGTTTCAAGGCAGCTGCCTAGAATTTTTCATGGTCATTAGTTCATAGACCTCAAAAATATATACAAGACTCATTAAATACAGAAGAATGACATTTTCTACATTCATAAAACTATAGATCAGCATTTGTAAGCCCTCAGAAGGCATCTAACCCTCATCCTAATTAGATATGGTACTTTAAAACCTAAAAAGTGGGGTGGGGGGCAGATATCTATTGTTGCTTTATCAATTATGGCGTTTCCTATTAGACTGAAATGATGCAGATAGGCTTTGAAATACAGAAACCTAATGCCAGTTTCTGTAGTTATGAAAAAAGAGCTATGCTAACAACAAAGTCGGCTTCATGTTCTGGTATTCCACTTGACTGTCTATCTCCTCAGTTTAAGGGATGTGGCCGGAGGCCACAGTCATGATACTGAGCTATATATAACACTGGCAACAAAACAAGTATAGAATTCTCGTAGGAACTGGAAGGAAAAAAAAAAATCCCATATGCATAGATGCATTAAATTGGAATGGTACGTCTACCTCATGAGTCTCATGCTGTACCTTTTGTAAGATCTTTAGCAGATAACTGAAACCTTAAGCAAACCTTCACATACGGTTTATCAAAACATACATAAAAACAATTGTCTGCTTACCTACCAGAAACATTTCTGATTGTCCTTCACTCACGAGAGTGATTCTCTAAGGGCCACGTGAACCTCAGGCTGAATCGTGGCTGATTACACGAAGCTGCACACGTGCATAACGAGACCTGCTGTCAAACCGCAGCTTCTCGCTGGAGAACAAAGCGCTGCGCTCACAGGCATTGTGTACTTTGGCAAGCTCAGTCATCAGTGAAATGACATTTAATTTTTTTAATTTTTTTTTTTTTTTTAAAATCTAGAAGAGTAATCGGGTGAGCAGGACCCGTCAGACTGCAAGCGTTCCATCTCTGTAAGACGGACAGATACTTAGCAGCTATCCTGAGAGGAAACTGGAGAGAACTTGGCACCGTGCTGTAGTAGCAACACTTTTACGCTTTGGCATTGCAGAACCGAGTTCAAAGAGACAGACTGCTTTGCCCTGCTACTGGAGGGCAGAGACCGCAAACTTAGATGACAATTACACCGTATTCGTCATTTAAAAAAAAAAAAAAAAAAAGAATGACTGCAGTGGAAGCACCGAAGCTCCAACGCTGTAAAAAGATTAAAAGCTTAATACATTCTGAGCAAAAATGGTGACTACGTCACGTAACGCGCTTCTGCAGGCATCGCCAACGCAGCACAGAGCAGGTGTGTTCACGTCAGAGTGGTATTGAGCGGGAATTCGTTTGGCTAAACTGGAGCAAAAGGAGTGGAAAGACACAACAACTGTTTACAAATAAAGATTTACAAAAGGGGAAGCTGTAAACAATTAAACCACCTCAAGAGGCATGGAAGAGAAGTCGATGAGACAACTGAACACGGACAAAGTTTCAACGGAAGTGATGGACGCATGTGGTTGACAAAACGCTCAACACCATTGCGTGGAGGTTATTTCAGTACTGGTATTTGATTTGAAAGGATGACCAGGCAGGTCTGATTTCTCTCTCTACTAATTTCCATCTAATTTTTCTCTCTCCTCTTTTGAAGTCGTATTAGGATGGCATTTCAAATATCAGTGCTCTGCGTGAATTCCAGAAGCAACTTGTGCCCAGCAGGAAGGGAGACGTGCAGCATCCGAATGAACGCAAGGGAGCTCGATCAAAATTTCAGTCTCGTGGGTTCGGTGTTTTTTGGTTGGTTTTTTTTTTCTGAATGCTTGCTGTTCTCCTTTCAGATCTGGAAAGTTGCAGATTGACATATCTCTGGATTTTTTATGTTGTGATTCTTTTCTCCTAGGATCTATGCCCTACTGGTTCTGGGAAACTTGTGACCTCTGCATTTTTAATTAGAACTCGTAACTTTTTCCATAGCAACATATTTTGGTGTTGCAAATAACATAAAAAAAAAATCTGTCAAATCAAACAACTTCTGGTCAGATGAAGTCCAAGTACATACAAATGCTGAGCAGCAATAGGATGTATAATATGACACAGTTCAGAAAAAAAATGAAAATAGCAAAAGAGGGATGGAAGTCTTAGCTATGGTTAATTTATAAGTTTGATCTTAGTAATTCATGAATCAATACAAATATAAAAGAATTACATTGCATGCTGGTTTAGATGAAGAATTCTTAAAACTAATTTCCTTGTAGTTGAGAACAGATAAAATCCAGCTGTCTCATTGGTGTGCCAGTACTCACGTGGTGCAAAGGAAGTGAACTATGCTCAGGAAATATTCTAGATGTGGAAAAAGCCTTACTCACAAGGATGAAAGGTATAAGCAGGCGGCGAAAGAAAAAGAAATCGTCTGCAATAAAACCTGGGCTCCAATATTAACAGAGGCAGGAATAATGCGATTCAATATGATGGGTTAAGAAAAATAATTTGGTATCATACAGCAGTTATATTTTTCAAAAAAACCCATTTATTTAGGTTACCTTGCATGTGCCAAAAAAGTATTTCCTTTAATAAGAAAAACTAGGAATTTTTGTCATTCAGATACACTGTTTGTGTGTTACTGGCATTCATTCACCGACTCTTGATTACAAACGCTTTTTGGTATTACTGTTCTTGCCATCTATGTGAGCTTTTTAAACATATTTCAGTGTCAGCAGAGACGTGCGCAGAAGAGTGTGCTTCCTCTCACCGCTTCCCTGTAGATACCAAGAAAGGCACTACCAAATTTCCTCTCGAATAAGTCTTAGACAAAAATAATATTATTTTCTGATTAACCAGACTTTTGCTCACTCTTATCACAGTCAGTTACTTGTGTTTCATTTTCCTGCTTTAACTCAGACTCAGTTTCAGACTAAGAAAGCATCTTTTAGAGCCATTACGGACACCATGCAAGACAATCACCCTTCTGCAAGGACACCCATGTGTAATTCATACAGGCCAAGAGGTATCAAGGTGCTCATTGCGTTTTTTAAAACAAATGTTGAACTGCATGAACATCTTCAAGAAGAAAAGGCAAAACCAATGTGGGAATAGCTGGTTTGGGTTTTTTTTTCTTTCCCCCTCTGGTTAGCGTTAGACACATGATGACTATTCCTTTGCCTATTCCATCTGTTTCCACTTTCCATAAAAAACACCAGAATATTAAATTAAACTTGGTGTGTTTTAACCTTGCATAGCAAATCAGGCCTTCCTGGGGTTCCTGGATCCTCCACCATCACCAGCACCCTGCCTGAGTGTGTGTCAGGGGAGAGGGGCACAAAACCACGCAAAAATTTCCTAGCAGATATCGGAGATGTGCCCTTATCCATCTCTGGTATAAAAGAAAACTGACTACGTTCAACATTCCAGAATATGTACTTTGGTAGCTTGCAAGACTGTCTAAACAGAGCATGAAAATAGATGACATTACTTACACAATTTAGATTTTCTACTTTAAAATGAAATGCTCTATTTGTATAAACTCTCCTACAATTGTCAGAAGAGGTAATTTTCCAAATTAAATGCTTCATCTCACCAATTTAAGGAAAAAACCCTATACTGCTGTGAATGCTTTGATTTCCAAAAAAACAACATTTTAAAATTTATTTGAACCCAAGATGGAACAATTTAATAAATCTACTGCTACATACAACATTCATCTAAGCAATCTGACACTTTGTTTGCTAGTATTATGCATAAGATACAGAAGGAGCATCGCTATATTTATGTGTGCCTCAAAAAGGACAATATTATTTTTAAAAACCAAATAGTAAAACCGGAAGGTTTTGGAGTTAGAGCAACAAAATTTCCAGGATTTTGCCTTCCAAGTATAGATTGTTCAAGCTCATGCCTGCGGCAAACAGGCGCGTCTTCTGTCTGAGCGGCTTGGCGAGAGAAGTTGAAGCTACCATTGCTTTTACAAACCCGGCAGCGTTCGTTCCCTTTCTGCGTTTGCAGTTTTCCCAGCTATTTCCATAGATCCTGGCTGCCTCATGGGTCCTAAGGATGCCATAACCTTAAACAGTCTTATAAATCTAGAGGGGGAAATGATCTGTCTCTCGTCTTAAGCAGAGAGCCTAGGAGAATGTCTACGGGGCTTTACCAACGACGTTGCTGAAAAAAGAGCCAAGATTCAGGGGTCCTTGACCTTTCCCAGCCCTCCTCCACCAGCATCAGCCTGCAGCCTGCTCTGTAAAAATTTCTGCTCACCCAGGGAGCAAAATTAGAAATCTTCTCCAGGGACACTCTCTCTTTCTTCCACCAAGCCACTCATCAGTCCAACGAGGCGTGGAAACCAGAAAGAGAAAAGGGAGTGAAAAAAAACAACGTATGTCGCTCAAGAAGGGTTTCCCACAGCAGAGCGTAAAGCCCAGGCACGCACAGTCTAACGCTGCCTCATCAGCCCAGACCCAGCTTCGCTCTTGGGCGCGCGGTGTTCGGAGCGAGCCGTGATGGTGTAGAACCAGGGCGAAGCGTTTTCCTGGTGATCCGTGCATCTACGGAGCACGTGTATGGAATTACGTTTCAACTGAGTAACATCAGCACATAACAAATGTTCAGATCCTCTCACCCCCCACCGCTCACACAAACGTGCGTGGAGTTTCGTTAATGGCGTATTTTTCTCCAAAAATGTTTGGACTTACGACTGTTATGCCAGGCTTTTTGAAGGCTGATGATAACCATATCATTTATTGGAAACAACTCCTGGTTACTACAGTCTCCTTTTTATCACAAGTCACCAGAAATCAAGGTAAATTTGATAAATGCAGAGGATTTTCCAATAAACTAAAAACTGGATATTAAAAATAACCAACTGCAGTACACTTTTTTTTTTTTTTTAGTTCAATTCACTAGTTGTCATGTTCAGATTAGCCTTTTTTTAAGTGAAACCTATGAAACTACGTCTATCCAATTTTTGCGACCGCTTCTAATTCCTGTCACAGGTTCTGCGCGGGGAGGACGTGAGGTTTAGAGAGATTTTGCACCACCTAGTGAGTCGCTGATGGCTGCGTCAGCAGAGGGGAAGCAGCTGCTCGCACTGAGATCCAGGTGTGTTTTGGGTGGGTAAAATACACTCTCAGCACAAAATTCACGGAAGGTTTGGAAACTGCTGCCCAGAAAGGCAGGTGTGCTAGTGTTCTTACCTCCGCGTCCCGAGCATCGCCTCTGTTTGCTTTAAAACTAGTTCCTGCTGGTGCTGCTAGACCTGCTCCACGCAGGACTACCTAAAACTAAATCATATGACTGACAGCGTCACCCAGAAATATATGTAATGATATATGCACATTATATATAATATCATGTCAGATGTATGATATTATATTTATATTATACGCTATATATTATGTATTACAGATATGTAATCGCCAGAAATATAACAGGATGTAAAAATTACGCTCTCACTTTTAGAAAGCCTTGTACTACAGTAAGTATCCACTCTTTTTCTGTACTCTTTAACTTTTTTGTGCTTACACTGACAGTCATCGGTATCTCAGGCAGCCAACTGCTTTCTGCTCACAGACTGAAGTGAGGTGCACTGTTTGTCCAGAACTGAGTAGTATAAAAGCTGTAAGTAATTAAGCAACATGAAAGCAGGTTTTCCTTCCTCCACTCAACCCTCGATGGAAGCGAAAAGCAAAAAAACTTGAATGGAAAGAAAACGGCCGCTTTCAACTGTCTTGTTCAATATTAATTCATAACCAGACTTTCTTTTTCAATAAATTCCGTATTACGCTGTGGCAAGTAAATGTGACAAATACTTAACTTCCCT
Source organism: Aramus guarauna (assembly GCA_013400195.1). Classification (NCBI taxonomy): domain Eukaryota; kingdom Metazoa; phylum Chordata; class Aves; order Gruiformes; family Aramidae; genus Aramus; species Aramus guarauna. The sequence continues at coordinate 367,720 of VXBL01005322.1, read as the reverse complement.
CCAGCACGAAGTGCCTTCACATAAGCAGTGAATCAGGCTAAACTTCTGTTTAGCTAAATATCTTGCTTCCTACAATAAAGTCTAAAGGGTAACCATGGCAGGGTATAAGATTAGAACATACATGTATTACAGGGCTCCAGAATATTCTCTCACCCTCCCGAGACTTGCATTTTAAGGGTTTCTTAAATCAGAAGACAGCATTGGTCCTCCCTGGATTTCCGTTCCAGGAATGCGGTCATTGTCCCTTGAGCCCACACAGATTTCCCATGTTCGCAACGTTCTACGGCGCCAGGAAGAACAGGCTGAGAGTGGCTTTTGTTGCCCCCTACTTCTCATGTAGTAGAAAGCACGCTAGCATTACCTTTGCAGTATCTCTCACGACTTAATAGAATTCTACCAGATCTCTCCTTTTTTCCCCATTATTTTACTCCTTTCCAGACTAAAGTGTTCAATTTATTAGGCTGCTTCTGCATGAAAAATAATTGCATACTCTTCGTTGTCCTCACCCTTCTTTAAACCTTTTCCAGTTCTACTGTATTGCTTCTGAAGCAGTGGAATGAGAACTGCACGTGTGCGCACGGGGAATTTTTACAGTGACAGAATTTATTCTGCAAGTCACCTTGCTTTTTTTCACTGTTACAGGCTGATTAAAAGCAGAAACCTCCAATGACTATTATAGGTATTTTTCCAGATTTTTAATAGTCAGCTCAGAGCCAATTACTATAAATGTAAAATTAGGGTTTTGAGGGGGTTGGGTTTTTGTTTTTTGTTTTTTGTTTTTATCCTGGTGCATCACTTCACATTACCTACATTGACCTTTATTTTTCATTTCATTTGGCGCATAATGTAAGAACATCCTCCTGTAATTCCTCGGGGAGATGGAAGACTAGAGCCTACCATGAAAACGGAGTCGTCTCGTTATACTTGTAGAACCTATGTAATTAAACACTTTAGCAAGTGATACATGTACTCCTGCATGTACTTGTAGTTTATATAGCAACATTAAATATTTATAGCTATGCAGTTACAGTTTACCTGTCACCAGAGTAAGTTCAGTTCATGGAGACGTCACAGCAAGGTCAAGTGAAATTTTACTTGAAAGTCCCCTAAAACAAGAAGAAAAAACATACTTTAGCAGTAGATTGCTTTTGTCACCAACCAGAACAAACAGCAATTTTCCTGTTTATAGGCAGAGAGACTCAGGAATAATTTTTCCTGAAGATAACTGGGTTTACATCTGATTCGTAAGTCTGCAGATTGCACAATGTCTCTGAATTATGCTTTGTCGGTAAGTGGAAACGAGTGGTGTCTCCTCAAAGACACTTGTATTCCTCCACAGCCTACAGCTGTAGTTCATCTTCTGGGGCAGAAATAACGGGGAAGGGAAAGGGCAAGGGGAAGAGAGGAGAACAACAGAGGAGGGAAATGAGGAGGAATTGCGGAGCTCCTCCGCTTTCTCTGCTCTTATATTTTGCGAGGAAAACAGATTACACAAAGGTTATGAACTTCAATTCTATGCCGTAATTTTACACATATTTTTGGTGAGGAACTTAAATCATTAAGCAACTCAATTCATAAAGAATAATGGTATCAATGTTTACCAGTGTTGCCAATAATTTTCAGGGACGTTCCTCTCTCAGCTCATCTAAATTATCATAGTTCTACTGAATTCTATGTGTCTTCTCTTTAAATCTTTCCAGACAATTTTAAGTCAATGATCAAAACACCTAAGTTTTGCATGGTTGATCTCAGTTGTGGAATCCAGAACCATGTGCTAAGATTAACTGGACCGCAACACGTGGGGAACAAGGCACTCCAGAGCAACGGTCGTGCCACATGGAGGGAAGTTTAACTGGGTCAGTCTAACCACCAAAGAAAGACGACCCAAAAAGTGACAATGAGGGTAAAGCTTATCTGAAGTCTTATAGCTCACTGGGAGCTGGGTATTTTACTCATGTGTGTAAGGAACCATGTAGGATTCACAGCCTGGAACCAGTCTCTCCATAGTAGGCGCCCACAACTTTGTTTTCAGAATTCCCTATAGCCCCCGTTCGTTGGAAATGTGGCAGGGAATGCAACTGCTTGCACTACAGCACTCGTTCCCTACGCTGCCTCAGTTTTTATTGTGCCTGCCCAGGAAGCAGGAGGCACAAGGGGAATTTCTTCTTTCCGTCAAAACGTAATAACTCACATCTCCCATCTTCCGTGAGAGTGTTCTAACTGCCAACCTGTCATGTTAGGGGTGGGCACTAGAGCAGAGCAAAGCAAAGCCCACCCCATTGCTTATGAGGTCCTCTAACCTCCAGGCCAGCGTTAACCATGTTCTGAGAACATTTGTTGGATGCAATCCCCTTGGGATCGCCAGAGGTGATCACCACATTCCTAGAAGCTGATCCGATTTACCTACTGAGAAGCTCAGGGAAGGCAACCACTTCGTTTCAGAGGCTCATGGCTCCATGTACTCAACAGCTAAGCCTTGCCAAGATTGCTGCGTCTCTAGGGACTTAATTAACTTTGAAATAAAAGAGTAAGATGACAGCTGACGGTAGTGCAGTAGATACGCAGAGGTTTTTCCATGTTGCTATTTTAAAATTAGGTGACCAAACTTAGCTCTCTTGATTTTTCTGAACTTTGAATCTGGCTTTTTATGTAAAATCTTTTGAATATGAAAGACCCCGTACAAATGTCACCTGTTATCTGGACTGGGTGGGAGGTGATATTTTTGGCAGCATTACATTTTTATAGAACTTCTTTATGTCCAAGATTCCTTAGTATTTATTTTGTAGTTATTTGTCCGTGTCCTCTGGGAGTCTTGGGCTGAGAAATTTCTGCCGCGGTTTTGTTCGGTATTTGAATTAACATTCAGTTTCTCTTTTGTGTCATGGAGTCACGCTTCCCCCACAGACTGGAGTTTGGGTTTCTTTACCCCTCTTTGGAGAACTTATTATTTGACATTAATCCCCTGAGCCTACAGATTAACCATGGCAGCATATTTAAAGCCTAAAATTTAAAAACAATCAACTGAGCAATAAAGGTGAAACGTGACACTATCTGAGAATAAATCTTACATCGATGGATCATTTCAGGAGCTATATGGAATTTGTTCTCATCTCCTAGTGGAAGTCAGTGGATCTTACTTTTCTTTTCAAGGGAATGACTACAGTGAATTATTTGCTAATGGTAGATGGCTAAAATATATCGGTCTATCAAAAGTTGAACCCGGTGATCTGCTGCACTGCAGTTTCATTTTGTAGCAGGAAAGTCACTGTTCCTCGGGATATTAACTCCTCCAAAATGGCACTCTGTACTTTGTTTTTTCTTGCCTGTAAGGACGAGTGCAGACTTTAAACAGAAGCAATTATCCTTTGTTTTTCTAAGCAGACAACACTGCAGAATTCCCTTCATGAAACAGCATATGCAAATAAGAAGCATAACTTCAGAGTATCCCGAAAAAGGAACAGCAATCCACAACTGCTGTGTCTGGAGGGCTGCAGGCCACAGACCCACTTCACCCACAATAAAAAGATGAAAAAGAAATAGGCTCCAGCAACCTCTGATACGTAACCAGATATTTGTATTTCAGTCTAATAATTTTTGAAGAGCCACAGGTTTATTCCAGACAACAGACTTCTTGAGCAGAAACAGCATCCAAAGAAAACCAGAGAATCAGGTTTACTATCCTTAACTTCCTTAATTGCTCCGACTGCATCTGAAATCATTCCATGTTTTACACTGCTCGCTGTTCTTACTTTTGAGAATTTCAAGCGACAGCTGAATACTGTGAAATGTGATTGCAATTGTAATAAAAATAAAAGCAGTACCTTCAAAACGCTGTCTTAAACATCTCTGTAGCAGATGCTGATGGTTTGCCTTAAGGTTAAAATGGATGATGCATTCAGCATCTGTTACTGAGTCACCATGACAGAGATTAGAACGTTATGTTTGTGTTTGGATTATCTGCTATAAACGCATCCGGGTGACTGTCCTGGGATTAATTGGATGAAGTCTGTTATTTGTGTACTATCACCTTATTGTTATCTGGTCCTCAGAGGGTTTGTTGGCAATTCCGTAACTACCTCCCCCATTCAACTAAAGGAAGAGAAATAAGAAAATGGAAAAGGTCAGACTTCTGAAGTAATCTTCACCATGCGCTTAACATTTACATGACAAAAATTAATGGAATAACTGTAACCGCAGGCACACAAGATAAAAGACAGCAGCTCTTTGTGGTGCAAGCACCTTCTCACACAGAACCTGTCACTGATTCTGTTCCCAACTGCAGGAGACGGATTTCACGTTCTCTTCCAAGATGCCAGCAACCCAGCCTCTAGCCGAAGTTTGCTATGACAACTACTTTTGGCTTCTCTTGATGAAGCTGTTGCATCACATTCTAAACACTTACTCTTTCCACCATGACCGACGTTCAGGCAGAGAAAGAGCAGCGCGCTGGAGCAGATTTGGGGTGCTGGAGATGCACACAGGTTTACCGTAGCAGGTCTGCTAAATCACTGGGAAACAAAACGCTGCCAAATTTTCATCCAGCCTTTACTGGGACACAGTATTAGTGCACATATAATCAAATGCAAAGCTATTCTGACTCTGAGGTACTCAGAGAACAAAACCTTAAAACTACTCGGCCTGACTAGAATCACTGTTACTAGTATTTCTCATTATGCCAGTTCAAACCACCGTTGTCAGTGGGAGTTACAAAATATTTATAGGTACAGGTTAATGGAGTTTGCCTTCTAGCAAACTGGAAGCTCACCACCTGCCTGCCATGAAGCCCAAAGACAGTTATGCTATCTATTTCACTAAGGTAAAATTGGACCCCGAAGTCTCAAAACCACAATATTTTGTGTAGTTCTGACTACATGCCAAATATCCTCAGCTTCCAAAATCCACTTTGCAACAGGAGGCCTTTAACCGGCGCTCAGGTCCGTATGTGCCAACCAATCCATGCTGCATTCAGAGCCTTTTTACCGTTCCATAAATGTGACTTTTTACTGTGAGCAGATAAAATATCTGGATCCTTTTGTTTTGTTAGTCGCATCCACAACCCAAAAACTGCAGCAGAGCATTGCATGCCTTTAGCAGAGCGAGGATAACTTGTGGCTATTTTAATTACGTCAATTTAATGTGAGATTTGTCATACGTATCAATTTACGTCAGCATGTTGTGAAGTAATTCCAAGGGACATGATCACTTACATCCAAAAACCATAGTCATCTTACTGTATAAAAGGACTGGAAAGGAAAAAGGACAGACCTACAAAGGAAGTTGAAATCCAATGACTAAGCAATGCCGCTTCACGGAGATCCTCCAACAAAGTAGTGACGAGATCCGGTGCCCTCAACACACGTGATGCAGACTGACAAACCTCTATGACTTTGACAGAAATTACAAAATAATGGAGAAATTGGAGCAAAACCTCCTACACAATGGCAAAAGGTTGTCAGCAGTAGCCCCCAAAAAGGCATCAAACACACGGTAGGATGCTAGATGCCATCTTATTCTTGTAGCATCTTTAAGTCAACACCTACAGTTGTCTAGGACAGGCAAACCCAGGCCTAGGCTCAAGATAAAATTTAAGTAGGAAGCGACAGCTTGCTTGCTTTTTTGTTAGCTGGGAGCTAATGTGAAGGTACTCATTTAGTTTTCAAACATCCTTGCTGAGAAGTGTCCTTGAAAACCTCAGAAGTGAGGAAATGAGCAGGAGTAAATAGTGGCTCTCTTTTGATATCTAGGTTCATGGAAGCTTTTCTGAAACTATGACAGGTAACAAGATGCAACCACTTACAAGGGGTTACCTATTGTGAGGGAAAACTACAGAGAACCACGACTCGCTTTAAAAAGCTTCCTATTCTACTGATTTACTCAGAGACGGCAGCTTGAAAGAATACGGTCTTCTGAAGGTGCCTGCTGTAGCAGACAGCCTGAGAAATACCTGCAGAGCGCTGGTTTCTAATATAAACACAATTTAATCTAAAGCTGTTTGAAAAGTTAGACAAATGCTTCCATTTAGCACATCTCTATCTTAGTACAAAAGAACTCTCAATGCTAGGAAGCTCTCAGAAGATACGAGAGGAGCCTCTTCTCAGAGAAACTGGAGAAAGTCACACCTGACAACTGTCCCAAAGAAAGGTGTTGGAAGCCCTCTTTGCAGCAGGTGAAGGAGAACACTAGTTTAGGTCGGGGGTCCGTCACAGATCTGGCATAAGCTCCAGCATGACAAAAGAAGGTGTGAGCCAAGTTGTCTATGGAAGTGTCTGCAATGTCAGCCAAACCCCTTCTTCACATTGCATGAGGTACAACAGCAGTGGGCAAGGTCCCGTTCTGCAAAGCGATGCATTTTGACCGTGGCGACCCCCACAGTGAACATTTCACTTTAGTGTCAGCTTTGTGAAACTTAAAATCTGAATTATCCGTCTTTGCTGTTTCTTTTCTATAACAGTCTCCAGCGTGGCCTACTGACTTTAACGATGAAATAACCCGCCACTTTCTAGGGGCACTAATTATCACTGCCTTCTGCTGTTTTACAAAACAAAACTCCGAGAAAGAAAGAGCAAACAACAAGAATAAGTTTTAATATAAGGCATTAGCTTCTTCTCATTCGATTCCAGTGAGGACTGCATGATTCCAGGAATGTCTTTGGTCCAAAAGTTTCAATGTCACTGAAATCCTAATCTATAGAAAACACTGGAAGATGAACTTTGACTGTATAGACCTTTAAATAAAAATAGCATTTTTACTAATGTATTCTTCCCAAGTGCCTGCTTCTTCCTACTATGTTTCCCATCCTAATGCTGTATGTTTTTGCAGCTGGCAATTGACACTGCCAATGAGCCTTTATGTTCAATGTTATTTAATATATTCCCATCAGAAAGCTATTTTTACTATTCAATTTCAGTATCTTCTTGAAGTGTCTTGCATATAATGTTCATATTTTAATTTGCATTTTTTCCCATAGGATAAGTAAATAAAGTTTCAAACAACAATATTGAAAGAATTTAAGCTTGTTCACTGAGAGAAAGAATTTTATAGAATGGAAAATTGCTTTGTTTTACAAAAATAAAGGAAAAAATCCAACTTTACGTTTCAGATGGCTATACTGGAGATAACCAATACAGCACCATCATAAGGGGACATTTGCATTTAATTTTATAGGTATGGGGAAAATAGCATGCTCAGTTATCATTATAAATGGTAGGATGAACAGTTCTCAAAATATTGTTATAGAACAAACTCTTAAACAGCTACAACTGGCCCTTTGAGAGGGAGTCTGGCTGGATCTGTGTGCACGTGCCATTTTTCCATGAAACTGGCATTTTCTGGGCCAGCATTAAGTGCTGCGGCTAAACCCAGGCCACCCAATTCTCCCTCAAGCAGCACGCTTGCGAGGAATCACCCGTCACATAGTCCTGTCTTCTGCCATCGCAGTCGCCGGGTGATGCGGCGGGAACCTTCAGGCTCACATCTGAGGAAACATCAGGGTTTTCTAGGGCTCAGGACCATTCTTTGCGCCAAGGGCATTTGAGTTAGGCGCTCTCACAATCCTGTCTAGATTTTCATACCTACAAACCTCAAAGCACCTAGCAGGATGGAATCGGTTCCACCTGAGAGCGCAGCAGTGGCATAGACCACAAATAGTTCTTTCATTTACACTTCAAATATACTTTCCTTCCAAAACTATAATTGGCATTTTGTCCATATTGCTCACAAAGCTCACAATAGCATGGGCTGATTCAGTGTTGAAAGAGTAGATATCATTTACATACGTTTGCCCAGGACGTATATGCCATTGCTGCATTACAGGAAGATGTAGCTTCCCTTTCTGCTATCGTCTGCTAAATAAGCATACTCTGTCCCTTCCCCTGGACTGAGAAAATTTTTATTCACACACAACCAGTATAAAAATACTGTGACCTCTTTAACAATCTTCAAGCCAATACTTTCTGCTGAATTGGAAAAATAATCTTATGTGGCTACAGAAATAATGTTTGTGTTTTATCAGTGGTGTTCCCGCCAAAGGCTGGATTATCTGTTTCACATCCATTTAAACACAGGAAGGTTATAACAGGGCAGACAGCAATCTGGACTTTATTGGCTGGGAAAACTGACCTCATAAATCTGATTTGATACATCTGTCCTTTCGGCTGTCTGCATATATGCCCATGCATCCAGTTGGCCATGTGCCTGCTCAGTGGTAGATCAGCTTCTGTGGCTACTGCACAGAGGATTTTCCATCTCCCCCTCACTGCTACAAAAATAAATATATTGAAAGAAGTGCAGAAAGGAAGGCATGTTTATGGCTGCTTGTAGGCGCTTAAGACAGAGGATGTAGTGTTATGATGAACAGTCAGGAAGCCGTTCAAACTACCTAGAGCAACGTTGATTGTGTCGATCCATCTATTTCTGTAAGCAGACACTGGTATTACTCTCCTTGACAGACTTTCTGCGTACACCGGAGTCTATGAATGGAGTACATCACTGCACAACGTTGCAGGGCATCTCACATCCCAAATACCTTACAGCTCCCACTTCAACAGCAAAAGATTGGCATCTACCACTTGAACTCAGTTAAAAATACCAAACTTTCAAAGAGACCAAGTCTCAGGTAGGGAATGAAGGATCAGAACTAGCAGTGTCTAACTGCACAATAGCTGTTAACAATTTTTCCAGGTACATGAATTGGCTGAATTGCATTTACTAGAGTGAAATGTTTCAGTTTGTTTATCACCAAAACACATGAAGTCTGATGATCTGCAGCACAGTGCAGATACATAATGGTGAGTTTTTTGAACAGAGTCACCAGCAATCGCTTTTTCCTCCAGTGTTCTGGCCATTCCATGATTCAGGACTATCCATATAGGCTTACACCATTTGTTTTCCATCAGTAAACCAATTTCATATAATTAGTGAATACAAGAGAAGGAAAAAGAAAAAAAGAAAAAAAAAAACAAGAAAAAAAAAAAACCCAAACCCAACATATTTTGCTCCTTGCCTTTTCAAAATGAAGACAGTCAATCTATTTAAATAGAAGTCCCTATACCAACAGGCAGTTTTTAAAACAGCTCATACTAGGTCAAGAACATGTTCTCTTCTTTCTGTTAACATCCACTGAGCTGTAGGAGCCTTGAAATGAAACTTCAGAAGTGCTGCTCTTATAGTCTACCTGAAAAAGTGGCACTATATGATAGAAGCAGGAAACAAATTAAAAATTAAATATTGTAATTTTAGAACATTTCCCTCCTGCTTTAGATTTTCTTCTTCAGTAGACACACAGGTAATTTCACGATTGATAAACATTTCTGTTCCAAATGTCTGACTTAGTTGCTAGGTGCATATAACAGCAGTAAAACAAACACCTAAGAAGCCTGGCTTCTGTACTGATTTATGCTTCTTTCAGGCACTGTTGTTTAACTTCATAGTGGGAGAGTAGAGGATTAAAAAACAGATTAGCCGCCATACTACGGATGGATTTGGCAGTCCAGCTGCTTAGAAGGAAAGCAAAGAAGAATAGGCTCATGCTATTGATCCAATTTTCTGCTATGTGCTGAGAGGATGCAGTAGTTTGATCTGATTTTACAATGACTCCACTTCCCAACAGCTCTTCTAGTAGTGCAGGATAAGATAAGAAGATCATGAGAACAGCAGCTGATAGAATAATCCACCCATTGATTTCTTCTCCCTGCTTACTCCCTGTGTTTTAATTGAATTTTGTGGTTCAGCATTGGTTTCAGCCTGTGTTTTCCGAGTCAACTAGAGTACAAAGTAAAGCAATGGGAAAAATCAAATTCTTGAATTTTGTCCAAATGGAATTGGACAAAAATAGACTCCAAGATTCTCATTGCAAATTTGACTCTGGAATGAAGGTTGTGTTGGTTTTTTTTGTTTTGTTTTGTTTGTTCTGGTTTGGGTTTTTCTCCTTTTGACTCGGCTCTTCCTTGCAATAAAGGCAATGTGAAAAGGAGAATGCTGGGAAAGAGAAATTTTCTTGTTCCCAGCCGAGCAGGTTAAAAAATTAAGGGACCTGGCAGTTTTGAAGAACTCACTTTTGACACAGCAGTCACAGAAGAAACTTAGCAGAACGGGACAAGTTGCTGTCAGTCACCTCTTACATAAATACTTTCTTTGCCAGTCGTGTTAGAACTTGGTTGGCAGGCCCTCATCAGTGCACTATGTAAATGCTAATAATTTAAGTGCTGGACATCTAAAGGCATTACAGCGTTAAATATAATTCTAAACGAAAAGCAGACATTTAAAAATAGATATGAACAGTTCACTTCCGCTCCGGCACTGGGCAGAGTCTTTACACGCCCTGCCTTCCCCATGCTTAAGCTGAGCTTTGGTCAAGTAATAGTGTTTTCCACCACCTTGAGAGCATCATCCTGCATCACTCTTTCTTTCTGCTTTACCTGAAGAACCTAGGAGTTAAGATTCTTTGCCTTTAAGAATCTAGGAGTTCAGATTTACAAGCATGGATGATGATTTGTTTGATGATTTACTAACAACCAAGACTGAGGATGATAAGCTCCAATTCACTATCTCCCTCTTCCCCAGCATCCCACGCAAACTGCAGGTCACTAATGCCCTTTCGTCTTTAGCAGAGCTGTCACAAAAGCACAGTTTCACTCCGCAGGGACAGCGTGTGAAGAGTGCTGTATACTCTTTCAAAAGTTCAAGTAGCTAAGGAACTCATAGGCCATATGTAAACAGAAAATGCACGATGAAACAAAAGCAAAAAAAAAAAAGGCGCGCGCACACAACTTTTCCCGCTGACCACAAGATTGTACACTGACTTAGGGCCCACTAAAGAGCTGCTTAGATAAAATCAAGGTTAGAGCTGAAGAATAAGAGAGGCACTCTTAGAATATCCTGTAAGTTATCCGGGACCTCCAGAACTCTTTAGTAGCTGTTCTTTATAGGAAAACATTAAGCATATGTATTATGTGAGACTTTGAAGTTTGAGTTCTGCTCTTAATATAGCAATACTTGTAATTCCTAGTTTAATTTCCAAGCAGAATTACTTTACCCATCTGACGGCTTGCATTTGGAATGCTACAAATTTTGGAAAGGCTTATGGAATGACAAATGCAACGTAAAATTGCATTTGCATGTCCTGAGGAGAATAGTAAGAAGAGGAAAACCCAAAATACCAACTCTCCCTTCTTGCATAATGAAGAATAGTTTTAAGTCATAATGCGGTTCAGCATTTCAAAAGAATCACGGCATAGCAAGGAGAATGGTGCCAAGACACATAGCAGAATGGCAGGAATTCATGTAGCGCCAAGCCTTTAACACTACAGATCTGGATATTCATGCAGAAGCCAGGCACGATGCTACCCACAGGCAGCTACAGGTTCATGCCTAGTCACCAGCTACACTGTGTGGTCTTACAGATTACAAGAACGAAGTCAAAAGGAGGTAAGAGCCTTCAGCAATACTGATTATCTGCACATTTTTCCAAATAGCAATCACAGGATGGACAATCAAAGCTCCTTTTTACAGCAATGACTGCTCTCCTCTTATCTTCTCCATGTTTGGAAAGAGGATATGACATGTGCATTGCATTAAGGAAAGGAGGAATAAGATCAAGATCCAGGTTAGAACCAGTATCTGTCTCTCATTTGGGGATCATCTGGTCTAAGTGGGCTTCTTCCTGCCATCCAAAGAGGGCCAACATGAGTCTCATAACCCGGGCTCAAGATGAGCTAGCCAGAACAAATGCCTTCTCCCACTGCTTCCAGAACAACATTCCAATTGAAACACTCTGTACTTCTCCAGACCCGAGGCAGTGCCGGCACGGTAATTAACCCATTGATTCCAGATATAAAACGCTGTGCAAATCTCGTAGTGGTAATATATCCACTTCATCCACAGTCTCCAATTCTTCAATAGCATGCAGAGTAAGCTTTTGTTTGCTGAGCACTACATGACCGCATTATATAAAGCTGCTGCTAGCAATATCAAAACATATTAAAAGTTTAACTAAGACAATGTGTTTCAGAAGAATTTGCTTTCTTTGGAGCTGGAATGTCCCCATAAAAAGGCATGATCTGTACTAGACTGAGCTGTCCAATGATCTGCAACGCTGCACATTGTGTCCTGGAGTAAACCCTGCTTTCTTCAAACCCAAATTGGTTTGGATTCCTCCTGTGCATGCAGAGAGCATTTTCAACCAATGCCACAGCTGCATGTCTTAAACCTGCATTTTGAGTTGTGTGGCTGACTTTCACTTTAGAGTACTGCACGTCTGCTGACAATGCTGCAGAGCCTCTTCACCGTACCCCTGGGAGAGGGTGTGTGTGAAAGTGTCCCTGAAAAGCATAGCTGGTCCCATTTTCATTTTTTGATTTTTTTGCCTGATTGGGGAAAAAAAAATAAAATAAAAAATATAAATTTTTTCCCCCCAAGATTCTCCCTCTTCCTGCTAGCCTACTGAAAATACTATTATTTATGTAGATCTGTGCAGCACACAAAAATATAATTCGACACATGCACATTTTTAATTTCTCCCTGTGCCAACACAGACTCATGGTTACCAGTGGCCTTCTGCTTCTCCTGAGTGCCTCTCTCCTCATCGCACGTGGCCTCTCACCACCACTTCATCTTCTGCAGCGTCCCACATCTCTGCTACAGCTGTTTCACTATTCCTTCTTAAAGCTTGGTATTCCCCACTCTCCCCCACAGCACTTGTGGTCCCGTATTAGTGCACAAGGCTAGGAAGTCCAGGACACATGAAAGTGAGTCGGCTGAGAGCTTCACTTTGCTGCCGATAAAGGCTGAGGGATTTTCATTTTGCAGACTCTGAGAAGATTTACCCAGCAATTCAGAGGTGAAAATCATGGTGAGGACATGACAATGTCCGTATTATTGAGAGAAAAACCCGGTGCATGAGCGTTACAGTCCTGTGAGGGGTTGACTCCATGCTTAGTTTTCCTCATAGTGAAACGGAAAAGCTGTGCCTTCATTCAGTTTTCGCCTTAGGATCCTCCTCACGCACAGACCTACGCCTTTTAACTGCAGAACAGCTTATCACACACAAGCACTGCCACACCGGCTCAATCCAATGGTGGTTCTGGCCTGGAGTTGTGTCTCCAACAGCGTCCCAAAGATGTGGAGAAAACAAGGGCAAGAAACAGGGCAAGTACACAGCAATTCACTCTTTGATATACCCTCCCAGTTTACTGCCTTTTTTAGTAGTAAAGACAAGTTGTAACATTGGCAGGGAGTCCCAGCTTTTTACACTTTCACCAGTTCTATTGTTGTTACACAATACAGGGCTCCGGTCCTGGAAGACGAGTATGCTATTAAATACTTTTAGAGCATTGCTTTAAATGCAATCATTTGCACTTCTTTTCAGTCTTCTCTTTAAGATTTATCACTGAAGACAAGAAGATTCTGGACACAGAGACGGTGAAGAGCAAGCCCATTCTTTGACTCTTCCAGCGTCGGGGCAGGATCCCTCCAACAGAGCACATTCTTTAAGCTATTTTAAAATGTCCCACCCTCAATAGGCAAATGCATCTCACTCCGAGTTTGTTGTTAAGCCTTGTTCCTAATTTCACAGCAGGACTTCCTACTACATCCTTTGTAGCTCCCCCAGGTAGTACCGAAGGGACTACAGCTGAGTGCAGGAGCTAGGGTCAGTCATAGCTAGGCACTGAGACGAAACTTGTAAATGTGGGGGATAACCCTCATGCTTTAAGATAATATTCATATTATGATATCTCGTAAGAGAAAGGCAGTGACGATTGCCTTAAAAAAAACCGGGCTCCCTCCAAAAGAGACAGAACTAGCTTCTCTTAGCAGCGTGGAGCGGTGCTCAGCAGCGTGGATTGGTGTCCAGTCTGAGACGCGTAATTCACGTGCCCGAAGGAAAACTGCAGTCAAGGTCTGATCTTACTGCTGTGAAAGGAGAAAGACCTTGTCAACACCTGCAGAATTGGAACCAACAGAAATACTAGGAATCAGCCTGACAAACGGACAGCACTTTTCAGCTATCCTCTTTTCAGCGAATAAAAGCGGCTGCAGGAAAGAGACATTTTACACTTCATTGTCGTGAGTCTGCTCTCTAGGTTTGGATGGTTTCTCTTGATCCGGTTATGCAAGCCTATGTGTCCCCAGAAAGTGGCAGTCTCTTCAAGCATATTTTCCTTTTTAATTAAAATAACATTTTGAAAATAAAATTGCCCTGTGACAAGAATAAATGACAGAACAGCAGCTGTGGTGACTAGTTTGTACGGACTTGGATAACACAACTCCAATGGGCTGAATACACTCTTGCAGAATATCAAAATTATTTCTCCACATGGGCAAAGGGGTTCCTTGGGGTTTTTTTATGAACATTTAGTGTAACAGACGGCTTGACTACTGGGGACATAGAAATGGTTTTAACAGATGTCCCCACTGCTTGGAAATGTCAGTGATCTCACAAAAAACGTACGCCTCAGAAATCACCTACACAAACCTGGGGGCACATCTCTGCATCCACACGCTGAGTCTGTGTGCAGTTCTGGTCTCAGGAAGGGCACAGGGGAGTTGGAAAAGGTTCACAGAAGGGCACACGAAGACATCAAGATGATGAAACAACTACCTTATGATGGCTCCTTGGATTGGGGAGGAAGAAGGTGGGGCAGGACGTGATGAAAGTATACGAAACGATGAAGGTGGGTAAGGTGAATATGGAACTGCTGTTCAAGAAACCTGACGTTACTGAAACTTGTGGACACTCATTGAAACCTACGTGAGATCTGTTCAGAACCCGTACAAGAAAGTGCTTTAAAGAGATGGTAAGGAACTTCTGGATATTGTTGCTGCAAAAGGTTGTGGAAGGAAATAGTGCCTGTAGGCTGAAAAAAGAACCAGACAAGTTCATGGACAACAGGTTGACCCAGGGTAGGGGTGTGCTTTCAACGTCCCTACTTCAACAACTGTGAGTTAATCTTAATCTTATCTCCTGCTGCCACTTCTGGGGACAAAGTGCGGTTTTATTAATCTTACTCTGCTGTAGTCATTAAACCCTCTTTTCTGTTCCTAAAGCTTGAATGAAAAAAAAATCGACAACAACAACAACAAAAAAGACGAAAGAAAAAACCAGCAGCACATTTACCACAGAATACAGACTAACAAAGCTAATGCTTTTCATTATATAAAGAGTAAGAGTGCTGTTTGTAATTACTGCCATGCAACAGTTCTAGGAACAGAGAATCATGTTTTACATCAACTCCTAAGTGTGCTCCTCCTTACAAACACAGAGAAGCTCTGGCCAGGGAGAATCCTGCAGACGGGATGCTTTTTCAAAGACTGAATTCAACTTAAAGCAATTAAATTTTGAATGACTGGGAGGGGATCTGTGGTTCTCCCCAAAGTATGACATGGTAATTGATTTATGGTAAAATACTGGTAGCTTGAAAACTTCAACAGGGTGTAAGTGTTTGAAGGAATTAGTTGATATTGTAAAGCCGGTCCTGGTACCTGAGGTTGGACAAATCCTAGATGAACTTTAAAGCAGCCGTGTAATACCTGGTGTCACAGAGTAGTTGCTAACTTTGCCCAGTTAGGTTTTTTTACCTCAACTCTATAGCTTGGTGAAATTTTGCTTGTTAGTACTTCAGTCCTCTGCTGCGGCACAAAGATTCTCTTAAAACCTTTCAGCAAAACTGGTGGCCCTGAGAAAGACATTTTAGGCAGTGTGTTTATAGAAAAAGAGGTGAGCCAAGCAAGCTGGACCTCTTAGGACTGTGTTCATACCAAACAGCAGGAAAATATATTTAATGAAAAGCCTAATTTTACACTTAAAAAAAATAAATTATATACCAGCAACTTAAATGCCGAAGTGTTTGTCCCACCTCCTCCAGAATACTTAAGGCAACCTTCCCTGACAGCACCGAGTCCTCCTCTTGTCGTCTACTTTATGACAGAAGGTCAAGGGGCACTTCTGAAATATTTTAGGGCACGCTGAAAAAACAAGATACTTCTGTGGGAGAATCTTTGGCACAGTGCTCATAGTTCCTGTGATGTTGCGAAGCCGCTCGCTGTTCGGGGCCTCCCGTAAGAAGAACAACGTGCTGCCTTGTAGGGATTGCCTCTGGGTCAGACTCTGATGCACATCGCTCTCAACGCGCCTGTGGCTCTAGTGAGACCTGCCGCTGTACGAAGATTCAGCACCGCAAGCCTGAAAGAAGGAAAAATTCTGATATGATCATAAGTAATTTGCCCACTAACATGGCAAAAAGGATCAGATTATAGTACTCATCCCCTGTGGATATAAAATCTCTTAAGCGGCTGCCAACTCCCAAAGGTCATGAGCAAAGTATGGCCGTACTGGCAAATTATTCTCATTATCTCAGCGCACTTTATGCACATGTGATGAAGCCAGACTTTGACAAGGAGACACAGTTTCTGTTAGAGCATGGTAGAAAAGCAGCAGAGAGCACGAAGAGAAAACACGAGGCCCGTTCCATAGATCCGAGCAGAGAGCAGTCATTCTAGGCCAGAGTCAACACTCCTCTCTGGTCCCAAATTCTTCGCAGCAACCAGAGCAGCAATGCTGGAAGCTGCGGTTTCTCAGGGAATCGGCAAATGACAACCTCGCTATCCAGCAACAAGTGACATGTCCAGACCTCCTCACAAATGGTCTCACTTCATGCTGACGTTGGGCGAGTCTTCAAACAGCTACGAGCGTCACTGGCAGCGCTAACAGCCCCCCAAAAAAGATACCGCTGTGAGACTCCGTGGCTCTTTGAAAGATTCAAGCTAGCACAGTGTTAGTAGCGTATAACCAGTCAAAAAACCCAAACCAAACCCACCCCAAAACAGGGGAAGCATGCATTTTGCTAGCCTTTGAAATGCTCCTGTCATGGAGATGAATATGAAAGGTACACCAGACCGTGTGTGCTCCTTACAAAACTGCGTCAAAGGAGCTTTTGTCCAAACAGCGAGACCTCATAGAAAGGTCCACAACTAGTGAATTCCGACTGACAAACGCTTTATGGTTTCCAAGGAGAATTCAGACTTCAACCCAGGTCTGGTTCAGCCGAGTGCAAAAAGCTATGTCCTGGGCAAAAAAACCCCTCTGCAGCTACTAAGCAGAATATCTTAAAACTTTTCATCCTCTCAGAAGAGCACGGAATAAATATCTGAGTGCTGATTTTCAAAATCCATAGCGCCTTTAATATTTTAAATAGCGTAATTGCCCTTGTTTGCCAAGCAATAGCTGAGCACTAATAAAAAAGGTATTCCAACAGAAGTGCAGGCCTTGTGTATTCCAGAAATATTTGTAGTTACTATATCTTTCCAGGCAACTATTAGGGAAAATCTCTGCTGAGTCGAAGAGTAATGTAAGAGACAGCTCTGCCCTGTCCGTGTGTCGCTGCCATTAGAATTCTATTCTCTCTCTGTAACACCACTTGAACAACCAACAGACATTGTGCTTTTAGTAAGCTCAGGCTTTTGAGATGTTTTAATTTATAGTAAAACGGTTTCTTTCTACTGTGCATTACGTAGCTGACCAAAAGAGAAAGAAAAGATGGGTGCAAATCACTTCTATAATTCACCATAAATGAACGTTTCTAACCACCGCTTGGTTTGCATTGCAGCGTATCGGAAATGCATCGTGTACAGAGCAATTTTCCGACGCACCCAAGCTACATTCTGTATGTGTTATCGACTCAGCTGTGAAGCCATGTGGCAGAAACAGTTAAGAAAATATTTACAGGAGACTGACTCCTACAGTAAATCAGTAATGAACTTGTTTGTCTGACCTATTTATTCATGACCCATAAGTGAGCTTCTGCTTTTTTCTAGTAACTTCTACCATGCACATAATACTATAAAGGAACGCTACACAAACTAACAAAGACAAAATAGGCCACTTAATTCCTGTATCAACTTTTTCGGGTTTTGTAACTAACACAAGAAGAGAATTTGCATTGTGATCATTCCTTCCAACCTCTTGATTAACTTCTACTTAGCCAAACATGGGTAAGCTTTCTCCAGCGGAGAATTAAGGGAAAAGTTTAGTATCTCTTTACATTCAATTTAGCCTTAGGAAAGAGCTCTCAGACAAGTTTATGCAAGATAGCTATGATCTATTTTCTGGAAATTTTTAAAACTGGAAATTATAAATATTCTTCTAGGTAAAACAGACAGTCTTACACTTTGAATGCTTTATTTGAGATGCTTAAAACTTTTCCTGCACTCACATCAAAGCACCTCCAGGACCGCGAGGGCAAGCGGGTTACTCCTGATACATCTTTTTTTTTGTGTAGAGGTAGTATTACAAGGAAATATTGAACGTAACTGTTCACGCACACACATGTAAATAAGTGTCTCTGAAGTAAATAAAGCTTGCTCACCTCATCCCATCCCCCTGCACTATTATAGGATATCTGAAAACTGTCCGATACTCTGTGGGCCCCTTTCTCAGTGACCTGACACCTCTCTAAAGCGCCAAGATTTTAGGAACAACAGTTGCACTCACCTGTGTTACTTCCCAGCCCACAAAGATTTCTGAAATAAATGAGGACCTTCATCATTTTGGGCAGCTTTTTTCCTCAAAGAGTGTGGCTCCTAAGCAGAAAAGCCCAGACACTTCTTCTCAAAAACCTTTCCTGAGACTTTCAGCAGCACAGAAGACACTGACTCCGGGAAGAGTCCACCTACCATCCTCAAACCTCTTACAATCCTAAACATCCCACGTACACGTAAGGCACTTTTTTCACACCTTGCGCCTCCTCCACCCTCCAGCTTTCTTGGGCAGAAGTGCCGATGTGGAAGGAAGAGGCTGTGACGATCCATAGTTGCTGTTGTGGGGCTCAGGACAACACTGAACTCGGTCCAGCGGTCAGAAGAGACAGCCCTACAGCCAGGAGAGCGCAAAACATTTTACCTGTAGGCATCACTCCCAACGGTGCTGCTCTTCATTTCGGTCTAAGCACTTTTGTGTTCCTGAAATGAAATGCGTTACGGCTCTACATGGCAGGACTCAGGCACACGCTGGATTGATTTACTCCTGGGGGAACTGGAGATACTGTTTAAGGAAGCTCATAGGGAAGGAATAAGGATGCTTGAAATTATTGTAGTAGAGGCAGAGAAATGACTGGTTACAAATCTGTAGAGAACCAGGACTCATTAGTTCTGTGCTCAAAGAACTTTTCTTTATACAACCGCTTCTCCGATTCCAGAGCCCATCTTTTCCTCCCTCAGCCTAGCACCACCCCTCCCTCGCCTTGCACGCAGTGTGACCTGCCAAAGCAAGAAAATCCGCAGCTTACGGAGGGTAAAAGTCAAGCAACCGCGCACATAGCAAGACTTTGCTTTTTAAATCTGTGGTTCAGACCACCGCTAAAAGAGAAAGACGCAGGACCGCCGTTCAATGCTTTCAGCCCTCACCTTGGAGTAGAGAAGTCCACCTGGAGTATTCTGCGCATTGCTACTCTGCCTGTAGGGCCATACCTACTCCAAAAGCTAGAAACGGTGGGAAAATAAGACAAGAGAATAAAAGCTCGTGCTTTTTTCCCTGGGACTGTCGCAGCTGTCTTTCTTTCTTGTTTATATCAGCCTGCTGGTGTAAAGGTACAAGAAAGTAAGGTACAGAAGGAGGATTTCTTCAGGACAGAAATAAGTGCTTGTGATGCGGATTAACCACAAGCGCAGCATATTATTAATTACTGTGTCTAAATCAGCTTTTGTGACCAGAGTTTTAAGAAAAAACAGGCAGCTCTTGCCAAGAAATCAATGGTAGAGATGCTAAACACAAGTGCGCGCTAACTTCTAAGTAAAAAAAAAAAAAGCCTATCTTTTTATATCTCTGTTTTGATGCTGTTTGCTACAGCCACAATGGGCTATAATGCTCTTTCAAATTTTCCAGCGCAAAGTCCTAATCTGAAGATATTCTAATGAAGCAAGACAAATGCTCAACACAAGAATAGCCTGGCATTTCTGCAATGAAATATGAAGCTAAGGCCAAATCCCGAGGTCAAGTTCTACAGGCAAAACTTTCAGAAACTCTGATGGCTGGCTGTGTAAATGAAGACATCACACTTCGGCCCGTGACTGATATCGTGTCTGGAAAGCATTTTTCTTTTAGAAAAACAAAGCAATCTGCATAATGCTGGCAAATTGGGAAGGTAATTTTAGCACTCGCATCACGCATTTTGCGCTGCAATTTCCTTAAGGGTATTTCAGGCAATTTTAAACGCACACCACCTCCAAGAAACAGTCTAGCGCTGAAGCCGCTGTTATCTTTGGCACCGTGGGAAAGCAATTTAAGGTTTGTCTACTAGCTTAAATAAAAGACGAAGATATGCTTGCTTCAGGTTCAGAAAGCAGCAAATCCATGTGGCAAATAAGAAACATTAGTGTCTGAAAGCTACTTCGCCTCCTTGCTCTACGCCTTTATGTAGTACCTTCCACGCATCTTTCCCTTGGCCAAAGGATTTTAAGGACAAGTCTCTCCAGTTGGCTGCCCTCTCCTGGATGGAATCAAAAAATGTTTGATTATTTCCACATAGATAAAATGCACTGGTCTGCTTTTCAATGGAGGACGATTTAAATTTTTATCTTGTGTCTGTGTGTAATCACAAAGGTCACACTACGTCAGAATGAGAACTATGAAGTTCTAAGGGGCTGCTTCATAATTCTCTACATCGTTAGCCAACTTTTTTTAGAGTAGACTTTTTAGCCAACTTGCTTTTCTTCTTTTTATCTTACAAAATGTTTCACTTTTGCATTTCTTTCCTATATTTCTCAGTGCTTAAAACACACTGCTGCTTCCTTGTAAAGTACTTAATCCTCCTCCACAAACATAATGGAAAACATTTCCATATCTCTTTGTTGCTTAAGGTAAGCACGTTAAACGCAGAATATTACGGCTGTGGAAGGGCTCTTATGTAATCTTTTCCTCTGCCTCAAGTCAGGGTCAAATATTTCTTTGCTACTCTAGATCAGAGTTTGGCTGACCCCTGTTAAAGACAGCTGATAATGGGGACTGCATAATTTTTGCAGGGAACCCAGTGCACTGCTTCACCAGTTAACTATTAGTGTTCCTATAGGTTTGTTTACAGACTCAGGACATCAGCAAAGGGCTCTAGAGATGAGTTTCCAGAGGACCCATTCATCAGGGAGCTCAGAGTTCCTTTCTGAGCTCTCAGCTTTAAATTGAGTGCAAGGATTAAGACGCAAAGTGGAAAGGCTGAAGACAAAACGTCCCTTAAAGAGGTTTTGGTTCTTGACAGCGGAACCAGGAAGTTGGGAGGTTTTTCTGGGGATTATGTACGCGTAGTCACCCAACCAGTGCATGCTTTGAAACTTTCACTGCACATCTGTGCATCACTGCATGGACTAGGCACCAAGCCAAAGGCTGAATTCCTACGAGTCCGTGCAGCTCCCACCCGTTTGCAGCACTAGGACCCAGAGGGAGCTGGATTTCTGTGAGTCAGTGCAGCTCGCTGAGCCCTCAGAGCAGTGAATGAGGCTGGAAAGGCAGAGGGAATGTGAATGGCTCTTCTGGCTTGGGAAAGTGTCCACGGACAGGGGTGCTCCAGACTACAAAACAGCTTGGACAACCCTCCGGATTCCCCGTACCGCCGGTGCGCAGTGATACTGCTCTGAGGTGAGTGACCCCACGACAGTCAGTTTTCACAAAGCAAGTAATGCGGCTGTTGCACCAGTTGTGGAAGTTCGGTATCTTCAAAATTAGCCAATGTGTTTTTTGCTGTAGAGTGCTTTTTGCTCTCTTGAGGAGGAACAGATCAGATGTCTTTGAAATACGGAGCGCTGGCTGCTTAAAAATAGCATTTGCAAGAAAAGCATGGTCTAGTGAAACTGCAAATTGCATCTACTAACGCAGGTTAAACTGCACGCACATCTGGAAGGTGTTCATAAGGCATTTGTGTTGCAGCTTAAAGCTTGAAAAACATCTTTAGTAAGAACAGCTTAATCTTAGAGAAACGTAAGTATTCTTCTCATTATTTTTATCCAGGTATAAGAGAACTTAGTTTAATTTGCAACGTACGGCAGTTACACCTATATGAAAAGTCTTTACTGTCTTTGTTCTGAATATTAAGGCTTACTTAACACTTTTTTTTTTTTTCCTCTATGATAATTCTACTCTAAAAAAGAACTCCCTTCTTTCTTTACTAATACAAACAAATAGGAATTCTGGTAAATCAAAGCATGAGTGCCTCAAGGCAGAAACCTTTTAGCTATAGACATAGCAGTAGTTCACCAGAGACTGTGTATCCTCTAGGATGTCCACTTGGAAAAGCTTACAAACTCCCTGCTGCCTGCCTGCTAGTGACAATGCTTATTGATTTATATTGGTTGATAACTCCGTTTTATCTGATCCATTAGTCAGAGAGAAAAATGGGGACTCCGGTCAGGGAGACAGAAGGAATTTCTGTGCCGAGAACAAAAAGTGTTTGTGCTTCAGTTGCTTTCTTCACTTTAAATTCTCCTTATATGCTCAAGAAGTTTTAGAAAAACAGCGAAAGTGAGCGTGCTTGTCAGGCTGGTTTTTCCAAGTTGTCACAACTTCCAAGTTGCATTGTAACTGTTAGACAGATAATTTATGGGTGTTTTCATGCATTAGAGTATCACAATAAAGTCTTTTGGGCACTTTTTTTGCTAAGCCAAAATAAAACGTGACAATTATCTGCAGCAAGATACAGAGGAAGCTAACTTGCCTCTGTGTTCATACTCTGCACTTCTGAGCTGTTTCAGATATTTCATGGAAAACAGGCTTTTAAAAATAACCCTGACAACTCCCATTTCATACATTTGTCTGAAAGTCAGGAGGTTACAGTATTTTCTACACTTTCACAAAGAAGTTAGAGTGAATGAAGATCCAAATAAACTGGAGTGTTCCCATGAGTATGATAAGGAATATTTGCCTTTTAAATATATTAAAACTTATATACATGAATCACTTTCTAACAAATCTCAGCAAGGTCTGGAGAGGAGCCATCCTGACAAATCTGTGCAGGAGAGTAACAGTGATTTCACATCTTGATCAATCCCAGCCACTCGCCCTAAAAGGATCTGTCAGTCTCGCCATAAGGTAGTAAAGAAAGTGACTGTGGCTTTCGTTTTCTCATCCTCTTAACTAAGCAGTGTCCATTTTCTCCCTCAAAAGCTTAAATCATCTTTTCAGATGTCTTCATTTAAGTTCAGTGGAGAATTACAATGAGCAGAAAGGATCGTTCTAACCCATACGCTAAGTAAACAATTGTTACATAGAATAACTAGGCAGACCGCGTAATCGCTGAAAGATGTTAATTTAAAAAATTGGGTTAGAAAAACACCTAAAATATGTATTCAGATTAGCATTTTCAAGTCTAAAATGTCTGTCTTTAACAGGATACCTAGAACAAGGATCAGATTAGAACCCATCTCGAAACTAGGCTATTTCAATCAATAGAGTAAGTCCCAGAAATTCCCCTATTGCTCCATGGCTTTGGCCATATAAAAATGTTCCTTTAAATGCAAATCCTATTAATTAGTTTTCTGTTTCTTTATGAAATGCTTTTAGGACTAACAGAATATTTAATACATATTAATTAGCATGAATTGAATTAAATTAAAGGCATGTGGAAAAAATGCTGGTAATTTCAAGAAGCTAACATAACTCTGCCATGTTTTTAAGGCTGTGTTTTAAGAACAAACTCTGCTGATAAAAAACCAAAGCATGAATAAAATAAATGCTTTCATTCCAAAAGATTCCATATTCTAACACCGAAAATCAATGCCAGCTTGGTGGGGTTTGAAATATTTGTCTATCCTTCAAATCTCAGTCCAATAAAAGCTAGTGAACCTCAGCTCCTTTCAAACCGGCTACAGCAACGATGACCTCTGCTGGCAACTGCCCACTCGTGAAAAGAAGTTTTAAGGGATTATTCAGAAAGCGACAGTGAACTACAACATTTCTAGATCAGCTGATGCACTTAGAGAAATGTAAGCTAACACCTCTTCCCACAAAACTTGCCTCATGGTAAAGAAAGTGAAAGGCGCGTGTAACGATGCTACTACAACGGCATTTCTTTCCCAGCGAGAAGGAAATTCTCCCCATGCTGAATGTGACTTGAGCCCGGTCACAAAGGCCGATGTGTTTAAGAGGATTTCTGTGACAGAAGCGTCTCCCGCTCTGGGATAGATGTCCTATGGGATGGGTATGGCTTGTTCTCCTGACACAATGCCCTTTGTACAGCTCTGCTGAATTCATTAAATATTTGCTTGTGTGTGTATTTGTGCCAAAAATGATACGGCCAAGCAAAGCAAGATCATTTTTACTGTTGCCAAGAGATCGTAGTATCTATTAATGTGAGTTATGTGCACTCTCATCTGCCCGGCTCCACTAATACTGAAGCTACGTAACTTAGTCGGTAGAAAGAAAATCTCAGACCCTCGGTATAAACCTATACTGTCCCCACATCCGGAATATTGCTTGTAGTTCTGGTCATCAACTCCATCTCAGAAAAAAATAAAGTAAACCAAGAAAAAGTGCAGGATGCTGAAAGGCCTGGGACATTTTTCATATTTAGAGAAACTACATAGATTACGATTTCTAAGTCTGGAACAGGGATGGCTGAGGAGGGGTATAATGAAGATATTTATCGTCAGAATTGTCTTTAAGATGTTTAAAGGAAATGGTTGTTGTCTTGCCTCCCAGTTCAAAAATCGAGGAAATAAAACTAGCAGGTGGCAAGTTCAAGGCAAACAAAAGAAGGTGGTTCCTCTCTCCATGCATACCTGAGCTCTGGAATTCTTTTCCACAGGATATTGTAGTTCCCAGGGGTTCAGAAAATAATCAGACCTACTAAAAGCAAAGACACTACCTGTGGTTCAGGAAATCTGTGATTTAAAAGTGACTGCTGAGTGGGAGAGGACACCAAGGAGATGATGACCATATGGCTGCCCTGTTCCTACACCACTCCCCAAAGATTATTAGCTCCTGCAGGAGACAGAACGCTGGCCTGGTCGAACTTCTGTTCTCGTACAGACACCCCAACCCTCTCCCCGGCGTTTCAGCCTGTCAAATACTTGACCTAGCCTAGCAATAAAAAAGGTGACTGCGTAATACTATGGGTTGCCAGCTCGCTGATGAAAGAATGGTGATTCTGGCAGAAGGGAAAGGTAAAGATAGCATTCTTTGGTTTTATTTTTGTTCAAGAATTAGGTGTAGGCATGTGTTCATCTAAGTTTCCACTACAGAAAGACGTGAATGCTGAGATTTACAGCGATGCAGGCAAATCAATGTCTAAATAGATGATGTCTGAGATGCTGGTGAAAGGCCTATAAAAAGTACATAACTAGCTGATCTCGTGAAATTCCCTGAAATATACTGCAAATGGGAAAACATGATTTTATCTCCGATCTTTATGGCCTCTTTATTTGTGGAGCTGACACCTTCTTTAAAACTCATCATTGAACTGAAATCTTTTCTAACTGCTTTCGCTAAAAACATGATTCATACATCTAAGTAAAAAGTAGCACGGAAATATTACATCACTAATTACGATGACAATATACCTTTCACTCTGAGAACTGCATCACCCTGCAAAATGCAACAGTCCAGAGAATGCAAACAGTGAAACCGGAATGCCAAGAACCGTCGGCATATTCTGAGGTTGAAAGACGAAGCGAGATGTCAACCCGACTTTGCTAACCTACCCCCAGGTGTGGCTGACTTGCTGTTGATGCGTTAAACGTGTTTTTCAGCCTGTAGCGTGCGTAAAGAAACGCTACAATTATACAGAACTTCCTGCGTGTAAAAGTGGCATTTTGTGCCCATGAATTTTGCTTCTCTGAGATGATTAAGTACTTGCAAATGAGTTACAATGTACTGGCACATTAACACGTGGCACTTGTAAACAGTTATGGGGGCACAGGAGAAGGGATGAAATCAAATTTAATGGATATGCACGCGAAAGACATTTAGGTTACACCATTACTGTACAGCAGGAGAAAATACGCAAAGCAGTGCTCAGTATTTTGAGCCCGCATCCAGCTATTAAGATGAAAATTGCTGTATGCAGGTAGAAATCAGGCCCTACATACGTACAGACATGAACGCGACATCGCTGGCATATTATCAAAATCCAAAGTTAAAATGACTGCACGAGGTAGTTGGAAATAACGTGCTTGGTGGCTTTACTGCCAGGCTTCTGGAGCACCATTCGAATTTCCTGTGCCATTGTTCAATTAATGAATCACATCTGACTTTTCCTTATCTTGGAGGCAATGTTTATTTCCCAGTAAAGAGCCTTTCTTCTTTTTTTCCTAGGCTCTTGCATTTACAACAATGCTTTGAGATTTTCTGGCATAGTAGTTGACACTATCAGATGACCCAAATCAAGATCTATGAGACTCACGTTCTCTGTTGCTGGGATCACTTTTATAACATGAACGTGGCTTCCACATTTCATAGTGGTATTCCCTGGAAGAAATACTGAGATGGTGACAACGCGTAGCAAAAATCCTGACGAATTGCCTGGCCTGGACTTTACAACCCAAACCCTAACGCAGTCTGCCCTCAGTCTGACAGTCCCTACCAATATTTTCTGAGCGCAGTCAGAAATCATACCTGCAGTAACCAGACCAACCGATGTAGTTCAAGACTTCTTTTGTTCAGGGATTTTCTAAAACTTAACATTGAACACAGACCATTAAACTGTTTCCAAAAAAAAAATCTTTCCCTAATTTATGTTCCTGGCTCCAAAATCAAATTTCCTTTTCCCATATGGTCCATAACAATGTGCTAATAAAAGATCAGACTCTGCTCCCATTGACTTGTTACGTACCAAAACTTCCATTGATTTCAGTGGAAAAAAGATTCAAGCACAAAGACAGAAAAAAAATCAAACAGAAGGTAAGACAATTTCTTTGACCTTGTTTTGGGCCTTGGTTTACATATTATTGACGACATCATAATGACCATTTATGTTATGCAAATCAAAAAGCTCCTTCCAGGAATAAAATGAATGAAATGACTGAATAAGTGATAAAATAAATCTGCTGCTTACACTCAGGGTTGGTCATTTATTTTGAACTGCTATATTTGTGAGAAATGTTGCTGCGTCAAAGAGCATGCGACAAAAATTGAGTTAGCTCAGTTAACTGCTCAGAAAACTACTAAAAGATTAGACTGTTTCTGACAGTTCTGACCTACAGTGAGTAAATCAGCCCAGTATAAACACCGCTGGGAAGCAGATTATTTCTTTGACAGCCTTCTATTTGATAAGTATGGCTTTGCTAGTCTAAAAGTTGCTATTTTGATTTTTTTCCTATTGTTAATCGTTCCATATTTTTCCCTCTGTATTGTATAGGTATAAAGGTGACACAGATTTTTTTGTGGTCCAGTTCACTGATTTACTTTGATCGCCTTTATTTTGTTCTTTACACAACCATATGCGATCCAGGCTCTAAAAAAAAAAAAAAAGAAGTTTTTGTGATGGAAATTTGCCAAGCACCTCATTGCTATATATTACTTTGATTACGATATGTTTAACAGCTCTGGCTCACAGAATATGTTTCTCTATTTTGAAAT
>VXBL01005322.1:278864-340126 GCA_013400195.1 Aramus guarauna | reverse complement strand
TTTTATTTTTTTTTTTTTTTTTTTTGAAGCCTTTATGTGCGGGATGACTCAGGTATGAAAAAAGACCTGTGCTCTTTCACTAAGAGATTTGCCCTGTGGTGAATGACACAGCCTGCATTTTCCAAAATGCATCATTTCCTGCCCATTATTTCCCCATCTTTTTGAGACGCTCTGTGTACCAGCCCCAGACCAGCAAGGTGTTTAAGGCACGCACATTACCACGGCCGTACCAATCGCTCGTTGCATTAACGCATCTCAAGAACAACTCACAATCCTGATGGACGTAACTAGCAATTCAGCCCTATTTAGGAACTGTACTTTCACTAATCATGAAAGCAATTACAGTGTGGTCGTCAGGGAGGGTCGGCGGGGCATGTCAGCTGCAGAGGGTCAGTAGGCAAGAAAGAACTTGTCAAGCTGTGCAAGGATGGATGTCTTTTATCACCGCGACTGCCCATATCCTTAATTTTCTGGGGCTTTCATATGTCAGACTGAAAATTAACACTTCAGCAATGGCATTTTTCCTCATTAATAATGGGCAAGGGGGCATCGAAGAGCCATCTCTGAAAAAGTACAAATTTTTCATCTTATTTAGATGTAAGAAGCAAACTTTCTAACTGCAATTGATGTACTGTTACACTGCACAGTCTGCAGGCAGCCACTTCTCAGAGATTTGTGACTTCGTAGGACAATTTGCTTCAGGGCAGGATGACCTACAAAAGAAAGGACTTTTTTTTTTTTTTTCCCAAAAGCAACTGCTAATTTCCAGTTGCTGTGTATTTGTGTGTCATATTTAGGACCCACTTAGCAGGTTCTGAAGCATCTGAAAAATCACTATGGAGTTTAGGAGTGCAACAGCTTTGGAAATTCAATCCCAGGAACTAAAAATCAGGCATTTAAAAACTGAGATACCCCCAAATAATGTGTTCTGTAGGGCCCTTGCTAAGAGAAGTTTGCTAACGTACATTGCATTCCGTATCAGCTCCTGCTTGCATTTCTGGAAGTGCCTAGGAAACAAACTGTACCTGCTACTTCTGCATTTAAATTTGTGTTCCATTTGTTCCTAAAGTTTTAGCAAGTTAGGCAAAACCCAAAATAAATGCTTTCTAATAATTCACAGTTAGTAGAGTTTCATACTCCATTCAAATTTTACTGCTGTTTCTCTCTATAGATCCCAAGGAACCAAGTACACTATGGATGTGAAGCGCTCAAAATCTGAGACAAATACACATGAATATAATCTTGGGGGGATTTAAATGTTCTGAATTACATTAACATAGTAATTATTTTGAACTAAATATGCATGTGGATATAGGGATTGTTGCTTTTATAGCTACATTTTATGAAATTTGAGTGATTTTTTTGGATTCTCTAGAAAGGCAATGGATTCCCAAGAAACCATTGACTTTATTCTGGTTTGTACTAATACGTCAAGCTTCCGTAGGTTTGCTTGGTTGTAACTTCAGTAACCCAAGTACAGGCTTATTTCACTTCCATTCTCTACCGGACGCCTTGCTGGAGAATGATGCTGCACACATGCTCCACATGAATAAAGGGAGCACTCCCTGTTGTCTGTCTTGCCCACTGACAGTGGTGAACGCTTTGAATTGCAAAGTTACAGCTTTCCATCTGAATTAAGAGTCTGTTGTGGTCAACAGATATATGCTCCTTATGTACTGGTAAAAGAACAGGAAATTCTGCATCCAAAATTAATGACGTAGAGGGTATCTTAAGTTTTCCATGGCTTTCTGTCTTTTTTTGGTGTGCTAGCACTTTATGAACACAAGTAGAGTTATGGACACCACCTACAGCATCATGTTTGACATGGTTTTTCAGATTGCTGATCACCAGGAAGTGTCACATTTGTATACTTGTCTGTTTGTTCCTGATCTCTTAAGAATTCTTAAGTAGCAGGAAAAATAAATGCATGGTTTCATCTTTTTTTCTTTTAAGTATTGCTACCATCTTCATACATCTAGAAAAGGACTAAGCTTTGTGTTAGACTTTCAACATGGAAAATACTTCAAAGTGACAAACATAAATAAATTTTGTTTAAAAAAAACAGTATGCAGAACAAATTAAGCACGTCAGTTATACAGGGTTCCTTGAGAGGAAGATGGCCTTCAAATATTGAGAAGTGTAGAATCAAAGAATAAATCAAATTAGAAGGGACCTCAGGAGGTCATCTGTCCAGCTTCCTGCTCAAAGACGGATCTGTGTACCATTTACTGAAGAGCAGGATTGAGTAGTCACTAACAAGCAGCAAACTTTCTACAATATTATTTTCTTGGCTAGATGTCAGTGCAGAGCTCTGGGGATGAGCAGAGTACAGCCATGCAGCAGCTCTTTAAGGAGCTCAGAACCAAGGAACAGCATTTCGGGGAACATTCAGTCGCCTAGGTAAGACTCCAGTTGGCTCCACTGATGGAGGGTGATGTCCTTGTGATAACGGCCTGTAGCTATTACTGTTTTGACACCCACAAGGTTTTCGGTATGAGAAGCCATCCACTCTTTCTCTCATTAGTCAGTTTGGGTTTTTTGTTTTGTTTTAAGAGTTTCTTTTTTGCTTTTCCTTTCCAGTTGTCTGCAGTTCTCAGTCATCAGCTTTGGTATTTTCCCTTTTTATCATATATTGCCTTTGACCAAGAGTTTGGGTTAAGTGCTTCCATCACCTATAAAAAAAGATACCCTTTCACAGGCTAGATTCTTCTCTCACTATATGGCTGCTGTGTTGAGGACTAGGCCCAACTCTTCAGCTCTCTGCATTACCGTATTTTTGCACTTAAGCAAAAAAGTAGAAGTCCAAAGGGGCTTAAAATCATGGGCAGGTTCAGAAGGCTCAGATGCCTTGGTGCCTCTTCCACTACAAAAGCTAAGTGCATCAAAGAGAACCACCTGATGACAGGTTCTTTGCCAACCATGTAGTTAAGCTGCAGAACCCCTAATCACACGGTATTTTGCTGCTAAAAATGTAAACGCATTCAAGGAATAGCTAGACAGGTACATGGAAGGGGAATATCCTGAATGTTTTAAACACACAGAAAACCCCTCTGGCACAGGAAAATGCTCGTCCAAACACTGCAGAAGGATAGGAGAGTGGTTGGAAAAGTACCAATATATGCTTACGTTCCTCTTAGACACTTCCTTAAGGATCTTCTATTTGCCTCTGTCAGAGTCAGGATCGACAAGATGAGCCTTTCATCTGGCGCAGCACGGTCACTCTTACGTATCGATAGTATGTTAAAGGGGTTCTCTTTAATGGGGAACAAGTTGATTATTCTGTCTTCTGATCACAGTGTTAGCAATTTCATTCATTTCCCTCAGCAAAACTGATCGCACTAACTGCACTTCTTACTTGGAAGGAAAAAGTACACAAACTGTGTCAAGAGAAATAACAAAGTACAGAGAGAAAATTGCCTCTTTATCCTGTTTTAACTCTTTTTACTGTGGGTACAGCATGGAGCCACTTATTTTTCAATCAATTATGTAACATTCATTCAAGGTTGCTTTATACTAACTTCTTCCCATAATGAAGACTCCAGTCCTGTAAATAAGGCTGGTATTCTTTGTTCATCTGAGGATGACTTTCCTCTACACTCCTACCACATACCGGCTGTTTCATAACACGTGGCGTTTGCTTCTGCTCAGTTTACCAAGCATTCCATAACGCTCTATGAAATTTTTTTTCCTCCTCTTTGTTATACTTTTTATATTAATTGCAAATATTATTTGTTGCTGCAGGTCACACATGTTAAATAGCTCAGGGTCTACCCTTCTCTGTTCCTCTGGGCTCATGTTTTTACTTCAGTCCTTTCACTGTATTAAAACAAGGAGTACAATAAGCAGCAGAAATAATGAAACCTTGTTCTCTTTGGTGGTCAGAGTTTCTGGTGTCTACTACATTTGCAAGCATCTGTGATGTCTGAATAACTTCCATATTTATATATTCCATATATTTTCATATATATACATGTCTGCTCTAACATAAATTCTTTAATCACAGGGACCTCTAACACCATAGCTTTTATTTTGGTCAAGACCTCTACCTATCCTGCATTTTCATCAAACTTGTAGAAACGTATTATCTTTATGTAGAAACCTATTAGCTTTAAAACCTCTAGCCTTCTGTCAGATGGGATCGACGCTCAACAACTTCAAGGGTTTAAGGGTTCACAAGACAGTGTCATTTCACAAGCCTCATTTCAGTATTAAAACAGACTAAAACCAAGCGACGCTCTTTGTTGAACCCAGGTTGAAGTCTACTCAGCAACCAAAAACTCTGCACTCAGTAATGCGTTGCACTTGTGTAGTAGCTCGTGTTTTATTTGCAGGAACGTCAAGCCACAGCAACTAGGCATGCTTTTATTTTCCATGTCAAGAATCCTTTCCATTCCTCTCCTTGTTATTGGTGTTTCTTATCAATGCTATAAATGTTCAACGTCTCTGTTTTTGTTCTGCCTCGATCCAAATCCTCCCTCCCCAGTCATTCTTGCCAAACCCTCCTCTCATCATTTTCTCAGGCGCATGTTGTAAACAGAAGAGTGCAAAGGTTCACCGCTCAGCCTCACATTCCAGGACACTTTATATATGCCAAAAGTGTGAGTTTCTGGCTTTGCCAAAGCATGCAGAATCACATGCATTAGAGGGACTTTGATCCATGAGCTCTCCCTAGATGCGCATTCCTGCACTGTAAACCGCTTTTCTGAAACACAATAGTGTTGTGAAGGACTCTACTAAAAACCACTTTTTCTTCTCTGTGTGTTTTGAGAGGCCCTTCCCTTCTCATTTCTTCCACTCTCCTCCTTTTCTATTTGGAAGCGAAGAAATTAGAAAACTATTTAATGAACTGTATAATTTTTGTTCAATATTTCAAATTTTTAAAAGAATTCAAGTCATTTGAATGCAGTCTTCAGCACCTGACCCATGATCGTGCCATCATTTGAAAGTGAGAGGAAATACTTTCCAAGAAAATAACACATTTCCAATGCCACAGAAAAACTGATGTCATATTGTTGGCTAGATTTAAAGTTCATCTCTCTACCTTTGAAATAAAACAAATTTGCAAAAGCTTGTTTCCAAGTGACATATATTTAAACTCTGACATTGCGCACAGAAACTAGGTACATACCTAATCATCAAAACTTCCCTCTGGTTTTGATTTTAAGCAGGCAGAAAATGATTTTGTAAGGTGTACAACTTGATTATCTGCTTTGAACCTAGTATCCATTAAAAAACCCAAACAAACCCACAGAAAAGTGGAAATATGCTAAATACAAACCAAATATGCTAAATACTAAAAAAAAAAAAAAAGCAAGCTTATTTTCCTTGTATTAGACAATCTAAAATTATCATGTATTCATCATCTGATGAAAATAAATACCTAAACGTACTAAAAATAGGCAACTACCAAAGAAAAATCTATTGCTAATGCCATGATTATGACAACAATCTGTGGAGGCCCACTCTTCACCAGCATTTAGGATTTTCATACTACAGATCACATCTGGCTACAAATGTCATCTTTCGTCTCTCTCCACTATATGCTCACGCATACTACTTTCCTTCCAATTCAGAATCAAATTGCTTTCTTGTAACTATTATGATTGTTCCCGACAATTTATTCGACAGATAAAAGCATTAAGAAATAATACTGTAATAAATACAAGGTGCACATCAAATATCCAGACAAAGGAAATAATGTGGTTTAATACAATGGTACGTGATATAACGCCAGTAAATTTCAAGTATGTCAGGTTATTTGAACTAATTAGTATCAGCACACAAAACATGGAGATACAGATTTGAAGTCAGACTTTTCTTAATGTGTTTTGTGGAGCTAGGTAACGTGCAGAGTTCAGACATGGTATGCTGTCCTGCCCGCAGAAGAGTGCCAAAGACTTTGTGAACATGTTCACTTGGCACTTCACCTACTGTGCGAACGCACACATTGCATGAAGGATGCAATTTCTGGTTTTAACTCCGGGGAAATATTTTTAGGTATTCTGTTCAGGCAGTTGTTCTCATTCTGTCCTGCGCGCTGCTGAGTAATCCGGACTAAACTGAAATACAAACTAGAGTGAAAATTATGTGGGGAAAGGATTATGCATTTTATTATGCTTCCTCTGTTGTGACTAATGACGAGACAACAAAGACAAAACCGTCTCAGATAGCTCACGTGTATCACCAGCAGGTTCCCAGCTGACCCCAAGGTGTAGGTGCAGTATGCAAGCTGTGGAGTAAATGTGCCTAGATGCTTTACGACATCCAAATACTGACGTTCGCAGGGTTGCACATAAAGGTAGAAAAAGAAAGAATTTTTGCTTTACGTTACCCAGCACAGAGAACCAGAATTGAAAGTTAGAATTATAAGCTCTGACTTAGTAACAAGTTTTACTTGTTAGTAAAAGGTCCGGTGTGAATTTGGAATGAGAATTTATGTTCCTTTCCACCTTCCCCACTCATATGGGGGAGCTCCAAATTACCTGTTCTAGAAGCAATGCAGCACGGACTCATAGTAAGGCACAGAGCAGAGGAAACAGAACTGAACTCCAAAGACGAGCTCTGACAAAAAACCTCTCACCTCCTTCTCTGATTTCCTTCAGCTTTATTTCACTTTTCTCCCAGCAACGCCATCAGTCAATAAATCATAACATAAAAAGGAAAAGGAAGAATCTTCCATTTCCAGCATTTGTGTTGAGTGAAGCTTTATAAGCATGAGATAAATTTATCATCTTGATCCACTGGGAAAAAAAAAAAAAAAAAAAGAGAGATGGAAAAGTAATTGCTTACTTTGTAATAATGGCTCATACCTACGGTTCTAGTACCTGCTTTGCACGGTCCGTGCTACATAGTAGAATACAGCCAGATGAGAAAATATTTAATCCAGGTCCATGATTTGCAGCCAGATGTCTGTATTGTAACTTTTATCTTTATAGGATTGGTAATTAAAGAAGACTCCTGTGTCATATTGTATCGAGCCACAAAATTATTATGAATACATTAACTGTGACATCGTATTAAGGTGTAACATGTGCTTAGAATTTCCAATATTACAAATGTGATGGAATAGCTTCACATGACAAATATCAAATATTCGAAGCAAGCAGTCAGTAAAATTGTGCAACCATGTGGGTGCAGGAAAAAAGATGATTCATTTACAGATGTGCTGATGATAAATCTTTCATCATTGCAAACAAGCTGGGGCACATCAGGAACCAGACAAGTATTTAAACAACCACCGTTATTTTCAACTGGACAAACTCTTGCAAAAAATTTCACATAACCTGTCTTCAGCTCCTATTTGAAATATTTTTTGTTAGATGTAAGAAACAAAACCCATAGAAATATCCTTTGGGGATTAATTCTCTAAAAATAGTAACTGAAAAAACTGACTTTACTCGACAATACCCCATTTCCCTTCCAGGTGTGATTTTTGCTGCTAGTAATAATATCTGCAAGAGGTTGGGTAGGTTGATATTATTTATCTTTCTAAAAGTTTCTAAAAACTTTTTTTTAATTCTTAAAGGCTCTGCAAATTATCTGTGCCAGAAACAAGGCAGCATTGCAGCATCGTTCAGAAAGAAGAATGCGAGAGAGGGCAGGTGCCATGTTCCACTCTGTTAGTCTGTACATTACAGTGTTACGTAATGCAAACGTATAAAATGGAAATAAAGTCTTTCTACTTGGAGGAAGTCCTAATACAAGGTTTCAGGAAGCAATTAACTGCTTGACTGAGAACATCCCTAATTTTTATTTTATGTAAAACTCATGGGTGATATTTTGAAATGTTTCATTGAACTCAGTCACTCAGTCTTGATGATGGTTTGGCATTTCCCTCTGTGTAGGCCAATCCATAGGGAATGCCATTCATACCAACAGTGAAGTAGAGTAGGATGACTCAGCTGATTAATCAGCTTTCTTTTTTTTTTTTTTTCTCATTAAGAAGCAAGTATTTGGCTTCCCCAACTGCTCAAGCGATCATTGTCAAGCTCATGTTGTAAGTCACACAGTTTTGGTCACCCCTGACCATAAAGTCCTTGTCATTTAGGGGAGAAATGTTTGCGCTCCTGTTGCTTTCTGATCAAGATTTGTCCCTAATTTGGAATCAGCTATAAACTCAGGGTTTACGGTTCTGACAGCAGTATCAATTGCTATCTAGACAAGTAGCTACGTAAACCAGAGCACCTGTATTTGGCTAAATAAATCTAGCCACTTCCTTAGCTAGAACATAGCAACAGAATATGCAGATGAGGCATGCCTCTAATTTCCAATCCAAAAATTTCCTGAATTTATTAACCATGTTAATGGAAGGAGAAGAGGAAATTAAAAAAAAANAAGAAAAAAAAAAAAAAAAAAAAAAAAAAAAGGGGAAAGAGCTACTTGTAAAAATCTTAGGTACACATGGAGGTGTTTTTTTTTTGTTCATTAATAGGTAAATCGCAACAGATACGCAGCCAGTGCACAAGCGAAGGATGTGATCATTGCCATGAAATGCCTACAACGTAAACGGGCTTAATGACAAATTTAAACAAATCTCACTTAAAGGCACAATGATTCTAGACAGAGAAAAACCATCACTCTCCCAGCTTCCCATTAAGTAGGTCTCCAAGCATGGAAAGGTTGCCAGCTATGGGGAACAGTTTAGAAAGTTAATGACAGTAAAAATGGGATTCATAGGAGACTGTAATCCTAACTCCAGTAAGCATTTGCCAGAGGCCTGACATGAAGAAACAAGTACTATTTTAAGCAGACTGCAAAGCCAAGGGAAAGATTAACATCTGTCAGAATCAGCTACAGATGAGATTGTTATTGATCCTTGAATGTCACAAGAATTTAGAAGGGCCAAAAGGAAATCTAAAGAAAATAATCACGCATCTGTGGATACTGTTTGTAAATTTAAAGTATCTTTCCCTACATTTCGACTATATATCTTCAAATAACTGTGTGTGATGTAGCTCAATGTTACAAGGCAGGAGAGTATTTCTTCCAACTTACTCACTGTCAAGTTTAGATTTGTATGAAAAGTAGGGACAGGGAGCGGTTTTGTTGCTGTAGCTAGTATTGCCGTTACTAGCCTCCAAGCCATTGATTCTCGTGTTTAGGTTATGTTGCTGTGGATTTTGTTTCTGCCTTATCTGTTTCTATCCCTATTAACAAGATTAAGACTTTGCTCACATTCTTTTAATTAAAATGCTGTTATTCTGGGAAGAGATTCCAAGTCTTTTTTTAGCAGGGTAATCAGTATATCTGTGAGTTCAAGTTACCATGTTTTAACATCAGAATTTGCACAAAGACCATGCTCTTCCATGCCGGCCATAACTCCTTCTGCACACTGCTTTGAATAACACGCTCCGTTTCGTAGCAGTGGTATCAACAGCATTGGCGTACCATAGCTAGCTGCAGTGCTGCCCCAAGCCGATGAGTTTACAGGGTTTGGAATTGCCATCCTTCTCAGTAGTTCAAGCAACCAAAGGCTCTTCACGTCTTGTCATGCTAGGAACACGTGTGCATTTGTCTGCAACATTTTTCCCCCAGTAAACGGGAAGAAGCATGATCTGAACTTCAAGCTGTGTTGCGCTTACCGGCTGTAGCCTTCAAGTATTATTTACAAGTTATTATTTCTGCAGCTTCTCATTCCTATAGCAAGTTACCATTCCACAACTTTCTGAAGTACGTTCTCCCCCTCTGTATCTTCTATAAGGTATGTGATACAGTACGAAAAGAAGTTTTTGTTTAATCAGCTTCTGCAAGATTGTTTTGATGAAGGTAGGGTGAGAAAACTTGTTACAGCAGTTTAATCACCCCAGTTCCAAGAGTTCCGCATCCAATCTAGTGATTGTTCTCACTATGGAAATGGACAAAAGGTTCATATCTAACGTAATAAAAGACAGCAAGGAAAATAATATGCTGGTAAATACAGTAACAGTAATATTCTAATCCTGGCTTACTTTTCTTAGACTTCCCACATTTCAAACTCTGTATACCAGGGAAGTCAGTGAACCCCACAGAAAGTTGAAGTGTGAACAGCGTAAAGACATGCAACAACATCAGCAATTAGCATCGCTCTGCAATTTAGGCATTCGGATTTATTCAGACTTAGAACAAGGCCAAAGAGAGTTCTAGAAAAAGTGGCAGAAACGTGCAAGTGCACAATTAGAAGGAAAGAGATGCATCTTCCCCATTACACTTTTTGACTGTAACAAAAACCAGATAATGTCAGAAAATAGAAAATGAACCCTACAAATGTTCCTAACGCAAGTGCGTTGCCAACTGCAGATTTATAAGACTTGCTGAGGCTGATAGGTTAGTGCAACTCCCTGATTCCTGTCCCTAAGCAGAAGTTGCTGAAGCCTGAACTTTATTGAAACTTCTTTGCTTAAAGGATTCCCATGCATAAAGGAGTAAACAGTACGAAAAAAGATCAGAACTTTTCTTTACAAACAGTTTTCTGTTGTAACTGTCCTTTTGCACAGAATAACTGTCCAACCAGAACTGTTCAAAGACACAGGCATTTATTTCAGAGACAGCTGCAGACTCCCAGCGAGGGAGGACATCTTGCACTCTGCATCATCATTCACTTCTCTGTGTATTACACTGATCGTCGGTCCAGCTTTGTGTGAGGTAAAGATGTTGCAGAGCAGTCAGGCTCCAGAGGCTGCTGGTTCAAGATCCTGACAAAGTCCTTCCCACATTTAAATTTCACCTTAAATATCATTTCACCTTAAATATCATTTCACCTTAAATGTCTGGGTGGAGAAGAAAAACCTCCTATCTTAAAACATTCATAGCAGCTGCCTCCCCTCAAACTCTGACTTAATACAAAGATAGACAACTCCTACTCGCCCATTGCTCACTGGGTCTGTGCCCAGAAGCCCACATCATACAGCTAAAATATGGACCCAGTTCAAACTATCTTTGCTCTCTGGGAGCATTAGTCAGATTTTTTGCGCAGCAGCTGCCTGACACACTCAGGATGCTGGGAGCTTTGCACAGTGCAGACGTTTGGATTGTATTTTTCTGGCCTCGTAGGTTTAGTGTCAGGGTCTCAACTAAAGCAGAGCTGAGATTCTCAGAGCATAGGAATGAAGTAACCTCCTAAATCAAGTCACTGTACTTATTCAGTACAAGGAAATGCAGTTTGAATTTGTTTTTCTGAATATATATCATGTTGCTAATGTACAGAATCCACTACATTTTGTTACTACCTCTCTTTCTGGTTGCCAGCGGTTGTCTAGCATTGCAACTCTGTGAGTAACTGTGCAATGGGTTAATACAGTAAAGAGTAACTACCTTCCACAGAAGGCGAAAGCCGAGATGCTTAAGACAACACGATGCACTGCAGCAAAGTTCGGGTAGGGCAGCAGCTCTGAGGCAGCCGGTCTCAATGAGTGAGAGGAGAAGGCACGGAGAGTTGCGAATACAGGAGAGGACACAGTCAGAAAGCATGTGGAGCAGGCAGCACTTGGAGCTGGAGAGGAAACAAAACAGTATGTCAATACATAGCTATGACCGGCAGCAGGACTGAGTTCCAGAGAATCGGAGATTTTACCAGCAGGAATATATTGTTGGTCTTTGAGTGTGCTGCCCAGCAAATCATTATCAGATCAGCACAAGTGTTGCACAGAACAGCTGTTCCGTTTAGCCAGGGAACGCACGGGTCGGGCTGGCCCTCGTGGGATGATTTAGTGCAAGTGCATATCGTGTGCGTTTGGTGCTTAGTCATAGCAGCAGTCCCTGGCTGAACTTGGGGATGGTAATCTCATTCCTCTGCTGCTTTTTAATCCATTCATTCCATAAAGAAAGGTGCAAAAAAAGGATTACAGTAAGGAGAGAAGGAACCGGTACTCATACGGCTTGCAAGCATTGAGAAAAAGACACTTGTTTTTCTGCCACTTGAGGCACATGCACAAAAACACTCAGAAAAATACAATGAACAAATAAGGACAATAAGGCAAATAAAAGAGTGTGAAGAAATAGGATCTGTTTCCCAAACATCCTGAACACTTATGCAGATCAGCTTTGCAATGTTTTACTCTGCTGTCATTTAATTAAGACAATCTTCTAGGCTGAAAACAGTTCAGAAAACATACCGGGAAAAAAAAAATGTAAATACGGAGCATTTTGCATGATGTCAACACATTTACACAGAAACCATACTTTAATCCTAAGTACCAAGTACAAACATATGGAGTATGAAGGCACGTGAGTAAAAACTCCAGCAGCACCCCAGTTTACAAAACAGCTCTGTCTCTTCATATTAACTGATGTAGCATTGTTGCTTCTGAAGTGCTAGAACTCGAAGATTAAATCCTATTTGCTTGTTTCCTTTTTTTGATCATGGAGAGATGAGCCAAAGTATGAGAACAAATGGTTTAAAAGTCTAAGCAATAGTAAGAACTTCATGTTTTTCTTGGTAAACTACCCTAGATGTCAGGAGACTCTTGTTTCTCCTGTAAGAACTACTTGTGCTTCCGGAGAACATTACAGCAGTTCTGCAGATAATACTGCAATCTGATAACTCTTTCAGTGCTTCTGTGTTTTACTTTGTTTTATTTGGTGATGTTTCCAGATTTTTTGTGGACAGCTCTACTACAGACCCTGTTCACAGGAGACTTTACCCTCTCATTTCAAAATTGCACCAGATTTAAAAGGGTCTTGCTGTGCAGAGAAGAAACCCCCTTTTTTCCACCTCTTCAGTAACTTTCAATTTTTAAGTCACCAGAAACTACTGAAAAGCCTTCAACATTGAAAGTTTTTCTTGCACCCAACTAAACTATTTGCTTAGTTTAGAGGGCAAACCCCACCGTATTTCACACCTCTGCACTGGAGTACTTATGAATTCTAAGGAAATTGTTTTGACCGCAAATTAAATGGGAAAGGCAGGTGGAGTACCAGAGTTTGAGCATCACTACATCTTTACAATCTTCAGAACACGCTCAGGCTTTGCAATGAGAAGGCACACAAATATCTGCCCAAATCTTTGCATGTCACCTCAGGTACAGCAGGACACAGCTCACTGCTCTCCACTGCTTATGGCCAGTAGTCATCTAGGAACGATATACTTCTCAAATTTACAGAATACAGAAGTCAAAACACTAATGAGCAACAGCCCAATTACTCAGGTTTTTATACACTCAATTCAGCTTGGAGGGTGTTGATTTAAAGACAAATATTAACATTTTAAGTTAATGAAAAGCCTTATTCCCATACCTTATGTGGACTTTTAACAAAACGAGTTAAATGTAGTTACCATAAGGTAGGCACAGAAGGAATGTGAGCGCCGTGGGGTCAATACCCATTTTCAACTGCAATGAAAATAAGAAGGTCAAGCTCTAAAGCTCTTGAGTTTTCTTGTCACGATTTCTATGTTGTCATGTAAAGTAAAGCATTAGAGAGGGAATTCAATCACTAAGAAGGTAATCGAATTCCATAGGTCTCATGAAGCTAAAAGAGATTTAGAAATAGGAAACAATATCCGAGAAGTTTAGGGTTTTTTTTAAAAAAGAGGGGAGAGGGCAGTGGAGAAAAGGACCATAGCTACTGCTTGGCAAGAATCCTATGTTATTCTTCACTTGGTACAGAACTGACTTCTACTGATAGACCATAAGCTAGTGGCAAGGCCTATTGCATTAAGTGCTTATAAAATGACTTGACATTTTTGGATGGAAAGTCCTACGTATGCAAAGTAATATTCTGTTTCAGTATTGACTATTTCTCCACTATCTCAGAAACCTCTGCATTAACACAAGAGCATCTCCGTTTCATAAGGCAGGAGTTTTATTTTGCAATCTTTTGTCTATAACCTTAAGGGGGTTTTTTAATGGAGAAAAAATCCAATACGTCATTTTGAACTGCTCCGGCTACAAAATTTTTTATCAAGCTCAGCCAGATCCTCAGTAGAACATAAATTTTCAAGTTGTCTCAACTCTAGCCTCCTTTGCTGCATCCTTCCTGTGTTTTGACTTGCCAAGCATAGACACACTTCAACTTCCCTTTTGTATTTTCAGAATTCCTGCCCCATTTAAAATACTGTTGAGGCTTTTAAAACAGTTATAAAAGCACTGGAAGATTTGT
Organism: Aramus guarauna; assembly: GCA_013400195.1. NCBI lineage: Eukaryota > Metazoa > Chordata > Aves > Gruiformes > Aramidae > Aramus > Aramus guarauna. The sequence continues at coordinate 326,053 of VXBL01005322.1, read as the reverse complement.
AGAAGATAAAATTCCTTTTTGATTTTAAGAATGAATGGAACAGGAAAGCCCGAAGCACACAAACACCAAGTATTAAAAGTCATGAGGATCTTGGCCATAATTTCTGGATGCTCTTTTGACTTACGTAATGTTCATTTCCAAATTCAAGATCTAGAGAAACATTATAGATGATGGAATCTATCTTTGGGAATCTGATCATGACATATCATATTTATTTCCTACCTCATTTTTTCAGTCACCACATTTTATGTATTACATGTCCAATTGCTAAAAATCTCATTTGTTTCAAATTTCTTTGTACAGTGGTAGAAAAGTGAAAAAGGGTAAGAAAATTGAAAATTATGAGCCTGAATAAAAATTAAATGCTAGCATTGCTGTTAGGACTCACATGGTTCTTATTAATCAGGGTTTGGACAAGAATCAGGATTTATAATCCCTTCTGAATAAGCTGGAAAAGTTTACTGGCCCTTAAAGAAATTGTATTTTTCTGCCTTAACTACTTTTGGCTGTAAGATGGTATAGTAACATTTTAGTCTGATTGTCCTCATACTTTCTTCTCCCAGATGAATTCCAATTTGATTTGGTAGTTTCATAAAGTCTGAAACTCCAGTTCTTTCATTTCTGATCATTTCATCTTTGAAACCTCAGGACCCAATATAGCACGTTAGACGCTTGGCAGAACCAGCTCAGGATCCGTTTGGGAAAGGTGCAGAGGGAGAGAAGGACAGGTCATGCACCCACCCTCAGGCAGTTCCTTCGGATTCACTGTTTTAAGCAACAGCTAGGGAACAACTCCTCCTCTCGTTTTTGGACAGGAACTGTAGGTGAGCCGCAGTCTTTCATGCTGGCTGGTAGTTGGGTAGGATGGAGGCATCTGTTTCCAGACCTCCAAAGCATCCAACTTTATACAGGTGGGATGGATTTATCCCATTTATGCTGCAGTAGTTTTCCTGTCAGTTATTGCCCAAGATCTTTAGTCACTCCTTCATGCCAATGAATTAGGATTTATGAAACCCTAGAGTTCAATAAAATATATATACACAGTTTAAAGTCTATATTGAAAGTTCCAAAGTAATCATCACATGTCAATCATTAATTTTAGGATTTGCTTTATAGATGATAATATAGGGATGATATACAACTGCATTATGCTCAGATAACTTATTTCTAGCCAGAATTTTTATTTCTAGCTCACTTAATTTTACCAGCTTTATGCCATTGAGTCCATCAACTTCAGGAGAATCAGATTCACATGCTCCTTCTAAGGCTGTTTTCCGTCATTTACTTTCAGAGAGATTTCTTGCTCATTTTGATAAGTGGCCATTAATTCATTTTTCCTTCACTGCATTTAAAGAGATTTTTATCCTGACAGGCAATTTCTGTATCTTTTATTTAATGACCATTAGTTTTTCTTTGTTATCTTAAATAGGACAAATTTTTCTCTCCTGTCAGAGTGGCTCCGTGCGTGTTTAACACTGTACGAACAGCCAGTCTGTCACAAAAAGAGCTGCAAGTTTTTATTGGTATGGCCATCATGGCCTGAAGATCATGTATTCTTTTCCAGAGGAAGCCACATTATAGATGACCGTTGACGACTCTAAATTCCCATGAGCGTATTCTACATGTGAGAGTATCATGAGGCCAAACATTATATTCTTAGAAATAGAAGTCTTGATTATGCTTTACAACTCAGTAGTTACAAAGTCAGCCTTTTAAAGTTGAGCTCTGTCTGTCCTGTGTCACGAGTCGCTGTTGACTACTGCAAGAAACCTAAAATTAGGCTCCTGCAAATAAGTCATTCCCATTACTTTGGCCCCAATAAACATAAAATCAATGCTAAGAAGATGTGTTTTCCAAAGCCTTATTGGTTTCTGATGTGGTGAATCCCCACCCTGCAGGTCAAGACTCATAGTGCCATTTGCCCTTAAGTACCCCAAATGGTAGATGCATCATGAGCTATCAAGCATTCTCGTTACTACCCTTGCCTAGACTAAACCCGAGTCACAAATCTAGATGTAGATATTTGTTGCACATCCTGTGATGATGATCATCCTGGTGACATGATGCACGCTCATTGCTGCAGGGCAGCATTCTTCTCATGTCTACTGCTCTCCCTAGAAACACTCAAAGGAACATTTCAGCACTAGAGGCATTTGGAACAAAAGGAAGTGCATGAGACACAGGTAGCTTCCAACTGGCTCTTCGGCATACATAAAGCTCTTATTTACAGGATGAGTCACTGTAGATGTAACAGAGGAATTAAATTTCAGTCCATTAGAAATTCCCATTTTCTTGCTCATCAGCTAAGAACAAGGGAAAGCTGAAATGCCATGCCTCTGACATGGCTCTTAGTCACAATGATTTAAGGATTCCCTTCAAGGCCTCGCAGGTCTCAGAATTTTTTTCCCTGAATTGCTACTGCTAAATTTTAATTCACATACCGGTTCAAATGTTTCGGTGTGGAAAGATGTGCCAGTAAATACCTTCTCAACAACTTCAGCAGCAACTGCCTCCCTCATTTCTCTCTCACAACCAGAAGCAGCGAGATAAAACTAATACGCTACTTGTTGCTTATTTTGGTGACCTCCATGATCCCATGCTGCACAGACAGCCAAGTGTATCATCCATCATTGCAAATAACGCCAGAAAACAAGCAGCAGTTTACTGGCTGCAAACCATCTGCTAGCCGTAGCCTTAGCACAGCACACATGCTCCATATTGTGACACTGGAAAGAACCGCACACACTTCACCGCTGGGTCAAACCCTATATAGTACGAATTTCTTCTTTTGTCATTATTGAATAAAGCAACCACTTCTCATCTCTGAAAGGGAGAAGTCTAATCAAATACATTGGGGACTATTGGCTCATTCAATACTCTGAAAACTGTCATTCCCTGCTACTGCGATGTTGGGTTTCTTCTATTTCCTGTAATCTGAATTACAAAATTGGTAAATCAGATGTGTGTTCTCACAAGCCTTCTGCATGCACTGCATGCATGAGACGAGAGTAACTCGCATATTTGCGCTAAGGAGCTCACTTCTGAAATATGTGTCATTTCATAAATTCAAGATATATCAGCTTTTCTGTAATCATGAAGACAAAAATATTCAAATATCCTTTCTGTTTATTTTTGCACATCCCTAAAATACGCCAACAACTTCAAGAATGACAGAAAACAACATTCCAAATTGTATCATGCTTTAGATTACAAGATTCTATGCCTATGTTTATTGTCTATGTTTATTTTTATTTCGAAAATCATTTACTTGCTGTATTTGATTGAGCCAAATTGAGCGTTAATTTATCTTTTATCTTACTAGCGTAGGAGCTACTTTAATGGAATCTGGCGAATGTGCAATTAGAAGGCTGCACTGTCTTCTCTATTAAAATATTCTGCATTATGGACAAACATGCTTCATTTTTACTAACATTTACAGATAGTAATAATACACTGATAGCCCAAATTCAATTCTAGTGCTTCACTTTACCTAGCCAGGCATTACTGGAAGCAGCAAGATACCCAAGAACCTCAAGACCTACAAGACAGACAGGTCTTATACATTATCATGGGTTTCTGTCCTCTAACAGCCTAATCAGTACTCTGTGTGCAGCAAATAGCAAGTATCTAGGATAAAAACTGAGACATAATTGAAGCTTTACCGGTGCATTATGGATGACAAACAACAAAAAGGCTTTCCAAAGAATTTTGGAAAAATTTCTTCCTTCAATTCAAGCAGCAGCACACTTCATGCAAGCTGAGGATGCTCTGACCTGTTTAGTGCCATGACAGTAAATACGTGAGGTGTTAGACGTGTCCTGGTACAAAATCAAGGCTTGGTCTGAGTTTCCACTTCATGCTGGTAGAACTGTAAGACAGCAGTATGGCTTTAATTACTGATTGCTCCACCAGGTTTTGATTTATTTTCCTGGTCTTTCAAGTCTCACATGGTGAGATTTCACAAAGCAATACAATCACCATAATTACAGAACTGTATAATGTTAAGACAAAAACCGCAGAGGAGAAAAGCACACGCACGCTTCAAGGAGAGCAAGAATACATTCCAACCAGACATGTTGGAATTACAAACTTCTGATACACAGAGTGTATATTAATCTCTAACAAACTAATACTGAGGACCTTTTTCCTGCCCACCCCATCCCCACTCACATGTAGCAGAAGCACGTGGCAATAAACGCACAGATCACACTGTCAGCAAAAGCTAAGTGGAAAATGAATTGGGCTGAAAACTGAAATGCTTTCATTGCTAAATGCACATCCTCAGCCCTTAGAGTTCGCTGTAGAAAACTCTTCTGTGTTTCTGAGCGGACAGTAAGTCATCATTCTATTAAAAAAAGCATTTTTTTTAACCTGTAGTTTGGTGGCTGGCTCTAAATCATGTGCAACTTAGAGGTGTGATTGAAAATCATCACTCCATTTGTCTCAAGAGAACGTGACATTCTGCCATAGTTCAGTCTGACTATTAATGACTGAATCTCCTTTTTTAACTTACAGCATTTGGAGGACTCGGCCAATATACCAACACTAGGAAGGGATAAATCATCTCTGTAGAACTGTAAGAGACACTGTAAGGTAGGGATTTGCCCTGAAGGAGAAGACTGATTTGACAGTAGGAGTTCTTCATTGTATTAGTGCAATATTTGTAAACTAAACCTTCAAGGTTATCACTATTAAAGCGCTACCTGACTGTCAGATGGCCTAGCAGGGAAGCTTTATATACACTTGTGGCTAAAACTTCTATTGTTCTTGGTCATGACAAAAATGTTTTGCTTCACCTCACAATGATCCTTCTAGAGGTGCCACTGTATAAAAGAAGAGCATTATCCTTGAACCTGCTAAACCAAATCTGGACGATTGATTTCTGAGTACTGTTTCTAGTTGAAACAAGGCAGGACAGTGAGACTACAATTGCTGCTGGAAACTTAATTGCTAGAAAGGAACACCATGATTGTTTCCCTTTGTTCTATAGCTATAAGAAAAAAGAAAACTGTTCTTCATCTCAAGGACGATTCTTCTCAGAGTGACCTGAGTGCCCTGGGACTGATGGATACTGGGAACTTCTTATAAGCCTCAGAGCAAATTTCCCTACTGAAAAGCTCTCCGTTGGTCATGATATCATGGTCAAATGTAACCAGAAATAAGAAACACTAGACGACCATGAACTTTCTGAAACGTAATTATATGTTTTTCAAGTAAACTGCAGGTAGCAGGTTTTCATCTGTCTCCCTCAGTCTTTCCTACTGAGTCAATGAAAGTGCAAAATCAATCCACTTTAAACACAAATGTAAAAATACACCTGAAATGTGACCAAACACGATGTTGATGTTTTGCCAGTTACCGTCAAGTATATATAATTTTATTCTGTGAAAACAGCTGATTTTAGAAGAACACGTAACTGGAAGGGACCCTCCTGTGTTGGTTAAGTCCAGTCACTTCTGTTTAAAATACACCCCTCAGAAAAGCTATTTAAAACATCAGGATTGTGAGAGATGCGCAAAAGAAGAATTTCTGATTTGTTCTGACAGAGCTGAATACCTGAGGGAGGAGTTTATGTTGTTTAAACATCACCACTACCTGTCTGGTGGAGTTGTGCTAAATCAAGCTTCCATTTTCTCTCCCGTAGAAAATTTAAAATAAAACATTAACATTCTTGAAGTGAGAAGCTGCACTGTGCAGTGTCCTGGGGAGGAAGAGTGGGTGATGTCCTGGAGTCCAATCTTCCGTGCTATATTTCCAGTTATACAAGTGGTAGCCATGAAACAGAACTACTTCGACACAGTCCACCATTTTTTCTCCCCACCGTAATGATACTTTATTGAACTTCCAAGTTTAAAAGAGCTATGTTTCTGTATTTTAGCAAAAAAAAAAAAAAGAGCTGCCAAAATTCAATGGCAGTTTTCACAGAGAAGTGTCAAATCTATGAATTGCTCTTGGAATTCCAAAATTCGCACATATATCTTTATATGCCTTATAACCCAGCTGTTAACTGTCCAAGTACTGCAGTCTGAACTGAAATTGTTCTGCACTGGAATCAAGGGGTACAAATTTGGGGGCTTCACATGGAACAGAGATCTATGCAGAGATTTGGCAACAATTTTAAGCATTGCTATTCTTCTTGGAAGCAATTAATTTAGTAAATTTACTAAATTTTAAATTCTAAATAAGTTTCCAGGCAACATACCCTTTTCCTCCATTCTTCCTCAGATTCTGTGGGGTAACTGTTTAAAAAAGAGGGAATTCCCTATACATACTTATTTTGTTCGGCGCTTGTTTTGCTTACAGGTACCTGCAAGCAAAGGGTTTTTCAAGCCACAGAACCACCTGCTTTTTTATGTGATCCTTTTCTCCACTCTTAGATTAAGCCCCTTGTAATACTGCTTTTAGACTGTTCAGCTTTTACTAGTGGCATTTTTACTGCGTGACTGCCAAATAAGCAAAGAAATAGGGAGAGTGATCATATATATTCCCATTATTACCTTTTTCAGACAGCCCTTAGATCAATTGGGAAATACTACATTTGTTTTACTGTAAACCCCTATGAAACATTGATGTGCAAGTAGCATTTTATGTATTTATAATGTCCCACTCCTACTATTTGTGCCAAGGCTAAGAAATAAGAATGATGAGGTATTTCCCCACTCCCCTGCCGCCCCGGTCTGTAATCCTGAATGCATGTAAATGCTGAAGAAATACTTCAGTAGGATATTTTATTAATCTCTGGGAATGGTAGGTGGAGAGGAATAGTATACTGATGGTGTCTTCAGCATCATTTGAATAATACTGCATCATTTACTGGATTCCACCACAACCGGGAATCCGGGAAAAAGTAAAAGAACTTAAAAAAAAAGCCCTGCTGAAAATAAACTCTTTTGTGGTTAAAAACCAGCCAGTTGGAACTCAAGTAGTGTTTTCTTAGGGTGGCAGAACAGTCGGAAAAGTTGTTGGGATTATTTTTGGCAGTAGCCAGCATTTTATAGCTCTATCATTACTGTTACTAAACTGTCAAGAGTTCACTGAAAGGGTTATTACTTTACTAGTGCATTCTTGCAAAAATATAGCATATTCAGTCTGGTAGCGCAAAGCTTTGGATTTTAGAACTTTGTTTGACCTTACACATTCATATTACTGTAATTAGCTTAATTCTTCAACCACGCAGGTACAGGAGAACATGAGCTGTGATCTCCAGACAGCAGCAAATCAAAAGAGCGGCCAAACCATGGCAGAAGTGTAGCACAACGCGATACAATGAGCACGTAACAGATTGGACTTCTGTGCTCTGCACTGCTTGAAAAAGGGCTTGGAAGATTTCAGTTAGATTTTTAAAAATTAAGTAGCTTGTATGTGGATCTTGGTAAGAGCCAAACCCAGTGGCTACAGTTACTGGCAGCCAGCTCTCCTGTGGACAGAAATTGTGCAGGTGTAAAATCAATCCGGTTCACGCTTTGGCATTAGCAGCGTGTTCGCCTTAGCAAATGCACTTGAATTTCCACATTGAATCCAGCAGGATCTTTTGCAGTACAGAAGTATCTTATACAACCCTTATTTACCTTATTAAATGGAGCAGATAAGCTATCTGTTTAAGATTAATAAAATACTATTTCTATCACTTTTCAATGGCACTTGTGAATTTACAATCAGAAATGCTGAGAAGGTGTCAATGCTGGATTTAATTGGTGAAGAAAATAATGGTTTTCCTTTGAACTGGGGTCTGTATGACCATTCACAGTGCAGTAATGAAGACTGGAGATATTTCTGCCTTTGCCGTAGCCAGAATACAAGCATTTAAGTATGTGCCTTTATGTGTCTGCAAGTTTGTATCTTCAGTTCTTCTCAAAAATCAGCCACGATCAGATAATTCTCTGCCAAAAAATGGCAATAGATGATTCTCCTTCTGATTACCTGCTGAACTAAGAGATTTCCCTGGTGTCGTAGCTGTTGCTTTCAGCCCATTGCTTTCCTCTTCTTCACTAGGCTTCAGCAGCTACCCTTATCTTCTGGCCAATTTTTCCTAAATCCGGGAGCAGGTCTACAGTTTATGGTGCCTCAATGAAAAGAGTAACCCAGCCAAATAGCTCATTTGGACTCACTTTGAATCACATACCCAAAAAAACCCCAAAGTTTAAGGCCTTTGTCCTGTGAAAGCTCTTCAGATTGTCTCCTAAGCCAGGAAGCCTCAGGTCTGTCTCTGGCCCTCACCTGGTTCCTGCCTGAATCCTGGTGGGAAAAGGAAGCCTGCCTAGAGCAGAGAGAGGGCAACTCATCGTCTTGTCACCTCACCAGTGCTAGTTTGCCAAAGGTCTTAAGAGATTCCATCAGGTAAGGACACACTTGGTTCACCCCCCTAAAAGGTCATCCCAAGCTTGTCTCTGAGTTTAATTTCTTACAGCATAATTATTTTATGGGTTTTTTCCCTAAAATTGCAGGTATCCAGTGCTGAGGCTGACCAATTTGCTAGCTTCTAGCACATGGCGTCTTTTTGCTCTGGCAGTATAAAAGCCTTAGAATTTTTCTTTTCTTTTTTTTTTTTCCCCCATGCATGAATGAAAGATCTCAGGCATCATCTCTTCACCAAAACAGACCCCCCCAGCAGTCTCTTATGAAATTGCTCAAGTGGAATGCATGTTCTAAACAATCCGCAGAGTCCAGTCTCTATTGCTGTACAACCAGTGAGGTGTTCCATCACTCCAGTCTGCTGAGCTGCACCCACTTTCACTAAATGTGATGCTACTACAAACCATCCCAGCCAACTTTGCAACTGCATTTCTTCACACTTAGCTCAAACAGTGATGGGGGGATGGAAGAAGCTAGAACTATCCTGTGCCTAGCTGGTTATTTCCTGTGGAACATTACAATCAATGACTATGTTACTGTATGTGTCGACAAAAACTCAAAGGAGAAATAAAAGTTACTTTCCCCTGGCTGTTCAGAATGTAGGGTACTGTGGATGCTGGCAACCCCCCTTCAGGGTCTCTAAAGGACTTCCAGCATTTGGGGCATCATAAGAAGAGAAAACACGGGGCACGAACTGTGTAACTCAGATGTGTGCAGAGCAGATTGGTGGATAGGGCATGGATAGGTTCATGTCCTGCAGGTACTACAAACGTCGCTGGTTTTGAGTGTTTGAGTAGTGACAATAAGAGTGCACCATTTTCAAGTACTGTGACAGAAAAAGGACCCGGAGCTGATGATAGCGCCGTTTAGACCAACCTGGACAGCCAAGCAAAGTAGCCGCTGAGTTTTACATCATCTGTGTTTGCTGGCACACAATTTATAGAACCATAGAATGGGTTGCATTGGAAGGGACCTCAAAGCCCATCTAGTTCCAACCCCCTGCCATGGGCAGGGACACCCTCCACTAGCCCAGGTTGCCCAAAGCCCCATCCAACCTGGCCTTGAACACTGCCAGGGAGCCAGGGGCAGCCACAGCTTCTCTGGGCACCCTGGGCCAGGGCCTCAGCACCCTCACAGGGGAGAATTTCTTCCTAACATCTAATCTAAATCTCCCCTCTTTTAGTGTAAACCCATTACCCCTTGCCCTATCACTACACTCCCTGATGAACTTGCGGTGCCTTTACTTGTAACCAGACTTGCTTCCCAGACAATGATGGGGGGGTCTAAGCCCTCATTTGTCTATGGCTACTGTGCAAACTGAGCTCAGACAGTGACATCAGCAGGTATTGCTTCAGTAGGCTGCATCACTCCTGGTTTTGGTAAGCCTGGAAGATGCCCAAGGGGGGTGGGGAGCAATGGAGTGTTAACAACGGTCTGGTAAAGGTGCAGAATAAAGGTAGCTCTGTCTTACAAATGTGCTGCTCTTCAAAGTCGAGAACCGCACTTTAGACAAGTTTTGCACTGTTAACAGTGAAAAAGGCAGAGTTCAGAGAGCCAAGCAAGTGGATTTGTCCCTGTACTCCTGCGATCAAGTGGGGAATGGTACTGAAAACACTTATTTGCTGGCTAATTATTGAAACAAATACTTCTACTTCTAGTGGAACACAGAATAAGCAACTCCCAGACTCAGCTACGCAGTCAAACTGGCCCGATGGCATGCTGCAGCCAACCCCAGCTCAGCGTCTGGATGAAATAAAGACATTGCTGGGGGAGCAGTTTTTTGTGCAGTATACTCAGAGGTAAGCACAACCCACACTCTTCTCAGCGCAGACTGAAATCGTCTCTCACCAGTATCACGCAGCAACCTGACAGCTATAGCAGAAGCGTTTAAATGACACTTGGCCAACATACAAGTGGGGAAGAAAGTTGTCATGTTGAACTTAAAAAATCATTGGTCTGTCTTCCAAAGAATAAAAACAAGGGCAGGGGTGGAAAAACTTAGATCTTTGCCTTGTTAAACAAGTTGGTTCACCGATAGCCGCTAGCTAGCTATTGTCTGGTTAAAATGGGAGTTTCCACCTATTCCATCATCTTTTATTCTGTCTCCAGACATCCTATCTTTTGTGAGGAATGTTTACTTACAATAAGAGATGGTCCCATTTAGAAGTCCCAGTTCTCATCAAACATCCTCTGGTTTAGTACAGGTTTTGTATTTTTGGCGTTGAAAAGCCTATGATAGCCTTTGTGGCCAAGGTTACAGGTAACCCTGTACCACCAGCGCTAGAAGGGGCAGCTGTGCATCTCCCTGGAAGTTCAGGGGGCTGCGCCTGGCGTGCACTGCGAACACTTCCAAAAGCACCGTGAACAGGTCTAGTAACCGTGTGACAAAGTTCAGAAATAACCCCCGAAACAGCCTGTAAAATATCTGTACGTGTCAGCAAAAAAAAGTCCACAATCCTCACAGTCTAAGGCATACCTGTTCTTTAAATGATAACTTCTTTGCTTGTGTTGTCATCAAGTCTAGTCCACTTTTTTTAATCTGTCAGATTCTATTCTCCACTAATTTAATAATTGATTAAAATATTCAATTTTGAATCTTCAGGAAAACTACCAGGTATCCCAAATACATTTTGTCTTGTGTTTGGGCCACACTCCCCACAGAATGCTTTACCACACGGAGAAGAAATACAAGGCAAGTTTTTTTTTTTTAAACAAACAAACAAAAAAAACCCCCAGCAAACAAAAAACAAGCAGGTGAGATCTTTCAGATTTTGTGCTAATGGCCTTAAAGCAATAAGCTCAACATAAGAACCTCAGAGAAGGGAGATAAATGTAGCTGCATTTTAGACCAGTGAATCTTGTATAGCACAAAACCAGAAACAGCTCTTTGCTGACATTGCAATGTCTCTTTCCTATAGAAGGAAATAATAAAAAAAGGGTTTATACATAAACACAATAGGTTGAGGCTGCTATTGGCATGTCTAAATTGTGCCTGGATTTTGTTCTGCAACCCTTTTCCATTAACATTTCTGTCGGGAAAGCTAACTCTTTAGAGATGTAATGAACCATCTGATTTTAATTTGGTTGTAGAACAAGGGGTTACTCTCTGAATCGTGCATAGCGAAGCTATTGAGCTCCATCCAGCTCTATTTCCTTATACAGATGATGGTGACTGCTCAAGCACGAGCAGCATGTGGGAAAGCAGCAACCCTCAGCCTTGTTTTAAGCAAATTAAAGTAGCTTTGGAACAGTAAGGATTTTCTCTGAGAGAGAGATTTGACTCTGCTCATCATCACTTTGTCCCCAATTCTTCCACAGACAAACTGCAAACGTGGCTTTTGGCTTTTCTCTTCTTTTCTCCCCTTGATGCAGGGACTGTAGCACCTTCACCCTCTTCAGTCACTACCTTCACTTGGCATCTCCTGCTGATTTCTTAAATGCTTGCCCAGCCCTACGCAAATCCTGCTTTTTATTTCATTTCAGGTCTTGTCTGAGATAAGACTATCCACACAAGATCCTAAGGGACATCTTAGGGTTCTGCATTTTCTACAAGATCGCGCTCTAGCAAAGCTAAAGCCCTTGTTGAGTGCTTTAGTGCTGCCTGAGATTCTAGTCTGAGAAAGCCGAAGAGAAAAAGAGAGGGGGAACTTCAACAGTAATTGACCCACACCCAGAAAAAACATTAAGACATGCTGGGAAATCACAGTGGAACTGCAGAGCCTGATTCCTCTTTTACAAAACCCTGTTTGTCCAGTCTGTGTGCGGCTGCCTGCCTGCTGGCCGGACACGGCGTAATTCGGGGCCAGCTGAGACATGTCAGGCAAAACAAGGCAGAGAGACACGGGAGGAGCCTCGCTTGGTAGTTTGGGGTTGTTTTTTTTTTTTCTGTTTATACCCTGTCTCTGCTTATTAAGTCTTCACAGAGGAAATACAATGTCTGCCCTTAACTGCAGTTTCAAATCATTTTTGAATGTCTGTTATTCCCAGGATGTCTGCTGCTGATTTGTTAACCCAACATGTGGCTGAATTAGTCAACACATGGTAGTTACCTAACAAGGTATTACTGCTGCTGGTTTTCCAGCAGAAAATTGTTCCTAGCAAAGTTTTAGACGTTTGTCTCACACTTTTCCATACCCAAACAGATGCGCATATTCTCCAGATCAAAAGACTAGCCCTGGCACTGGATCTGCTAGGCAGTGATGTTTGTGGAGCTTCTTGCTCATGGCACTCTGAAAAAAGGAAGGTGTTTCCCTGTACGTAGTTCCCAGTACGACAGCCACAATGGTTTTAGCTGTGCTGTACCTAAGATGCCAACCCAGAAGTAGCCTGTCACCCACGGTGCTCCTGTGTAATACCCATATTTGTCCTAATAGGCAGCTTGAACATGGAAAAATCCCACCTGCCCTTGTGACATGTGATGCCTGAGCTCTTCTGGGAAGGAGCCTGGGCTTTATCTGCCCCAAATCAGCAATGTGGTGCATCCCAAAAGGGCAGAGAGGATAGATGGAGGCTGCTGAGCCAGCCAGAGTGGTGGGGCCTGTCCCCACGGCAGGTAAGCGTGGCTGTTGAGTGTGTGATGATGGCACGACACACCAGGGCTGCCCCCTTCCACAAATACCGGCTTGGTGGTCTCCACCCTAGCCCCAAGGACACCTCTGCAGACAAATTAACTGAATGGACATCTATTTTAGCCAAGGGACTGCTTCTGCTCTCACTGCACTGCAGGGTATTTGCAGCCAAGAGACCAGCCCTGGCCAAAAAGGTTGCTGCAAAAATCACTGGAGATTTTACTCCTGGGAACATGCTGTCGCCATATGGTCTCCACATTAATAACACCAAGCAAGTGCTTCATAAACAGTGTTCTAATAACAAATACCAGAGGAATTAATAATAATCTAGCTATTATTTTCTAATGTTCTCACTTTATTAAGAACATTTATGCTGTCGGAATGAGCTCTTCCGGAAGAACAACATCTGGCACCCACATGAATACCTGATGAAATCTGTATGACCCTGGGTATCCTACAAATTTATTGTCAGCAACGACATCCGTTTGTGCCAGCACGGCTTACAGTAACATTACGTTTTTCTTTTGTTCTAGGTGCATAGCGTAATGTCCATGCTGTACTACACTCTGATTGTAGCTTTTTTGATCGGCACACAGGCAGCTCCAAAGTCAGAGGACAATGCTCCACTGGACTATCCTGCAGAACATTCCCTGCTCAATACCCACCGGAGTAACAGACACCACATTCCCAAGGCAGCTCCACAGACAGCCCATGGCCACTCTACTTGGACGATAGGTAGAAGAGAAGCTATAAATATTACCATGGACCCCAAATTGTTTAAGAAGAGGCGGTTCCGGTCTCCTCGGGTGCTGTTCAGCACACAGCCCCCTCCAGTGTCAGGGCAAGGACAGAATATGGGATTTCTCAGCAGTGCAGGTTCTCTCAACAGGACTGCCAGGACCAAGAGGACCACACATCCCGTATTACACCGGGGAGAGTTCTCAGTGTGTGACAGCGTCAGCATGTGGGTTGGGGACAAAACCACAGCTACTGACATTAAAGGCAAAGAGGTGACAGTGCTGGGAGAGGTCAACATCAACAACAACATTTTTAAGCAGTACTTTTTCGAGACCAAGTGCAGGGACCCTAAGCCAGTCTCCAGTGGGTGCCGAGGGATCGATGCAAAGCACTGGAACTCGTACTGCACCACAACACACACCTTCGTCAAAGCGCTGACGATGGAGGGCAAGCAAGCAGCCTGGCGATTTATTCGAATTGACACAGCCTGCGTGTGTGTGCTCAGCAGGAAGTCAGGGAGACCCTGAGATGGAGCGAAACCCCATGACAACATCCTCCTACCCCCCTACCTCAAGTCTGTAAATTATTTTAAGTTATAAAGGACTGCATGGTATATTTATAGTTTATACAGTACAGAAAGAACCTCATTATTTATTAAACTCTTTTGGAAATCTTTTGTGTTTTGCAATTTATTTACTGGCAGAACCCTTCAAAAGATGTTCACCTTAGTCTCATTCAGCCCTACAACACTGAAATGTTTACAGGACTATTAACAATCTTTGCTCACCATTCTACAAAAAGAAAACATTTTTCACACAGTTTTCACATATATTCCTCTCTTCCACAACAAAAGAATTTTCCTCACAAAACCTGCCGGTTTACTGTGAAAATCCTGTAGGTTTATTTTAAATTGAAATGTTTTATCCAACTACCAAAAGACTGAAAAAGACCTTTCAAAACTTGCTTCGTTTTATTAATTATCCATCAAGATATTAATCTTATATAATCAAACAGCTTAGTGAACTCCTGGTAGAAATACTAGTTCTTCACGTTGCTAGATAAATTTCTAAGCAAGACCTTTAGTACATTTTTTGAAAATTGCCAAATTCTTTTCACTGCGAAAATAATCCATTCTGAATTATTTTGGAACATTTTTCTGCACAACAGTAGACTCTAGATGTGTGTGGTTTTGCATTAAAATGGCATTTTACAGCTCATTACTTATGAGCTCTGTTAGAGTGATAGGGTTGCAAATATCAATATACATATAAATTAAAAAAGTTAATGTGGCTTATAATTAAAATTTGAAAATTCTCTCAAACTAGTATTTTGGCAATGGGAACTTGACATAGGAGCAAGTTCTTTTCATACATAATAGAAGAAAATGAAAAAAAAAAAAAAATCACTGAGGCTGTGATTTAGCAAGGAGCCCCAAAATAACCCTGTGGTCATAATTTCTGTGCTTTGGAGAACATCGGTCGCTAGAAGCACATGGTGGAGCGTGAGGCTTGCGATGGGTGTTTCAGGCATTGCACGCTGAATAAAGCTGCGGTTTCTCTCATTGTCTCCTTTGGAAGAGCAACTGTTATCAATTGCAGAAACAAATACCATCAAGGTTTTTCCGCGTGGTTTCTTCCAAATCCCAGAGGGCACACTTTCACCCTTGCCCTCTCTCATGTACAGTTATTTCTTTCATGAAAAAAGCAGACCTGACGTTTGCTTCCTCCATGTAAAAAGCAAAGAAGGGCAGCAAAGAAAATGCACTGCGGTAAAATAATGCCAGTGGAAATAACCAACCCTAGGCAAGATATGCTTTCTGGTATGACAGTGCCAGTCTGCGTGAAGTGGAAGGCCCTGGGACAGAGACCATTCCTGATAATCACTGGTATGCCACATTTCAGCCCCCTCTAGTAGGTGGTTATGGTGTGGGACAGCAATATGCCAGTGAGAATGTTCTGCTCCCTCCAGAACAACATATTTGCAATATTTCCATGAATAGTCAGTTATCCGAAAGGTCAAGGATAGGGGCAGGCTCCTGACTGTCCTGTGTCCTCCACATAATGACGACTTGTTCTGGAGCTGGGGGAGGCAATGAAGACTAAGGAACACTTACAGGGCAATCATGTAGGCATCAGATGCTCTGACACAGTAGCTGAACGCAATAGCAGCGGCTGCCACCTGCCAGTCAGCACAGGAGAGATCAGCGAAACACACAGTATTCTAAAGCAAAAAAAAATGCAGAATTGGAGCAGAGTCCCACCTGTGCTCTTTGGTGGCCTTAAAGCAATGGACAAAAGTAATAAATCTGCTTTGGAAGTGCTCTTTACCATACATGACACAATGCAACTAGGGAAAAATGAAGCTGCTACTCATCCAGGATTTCCAGGTTTATGGAGACTGCCACGATTTTACTACTGACATGACAAAACTGCAATTGAAAGTGTCTCATGAATGCATTTGGTAATTCCAAACATGTGTAAGACTTGGCATTGCTTCAAAGAGCCCTGAGACTGACGACTTTCTTCTTAAAGCGATCTTGGGAGCTGACATTCCTTCCACATCCAGCCTACTACTAAGAGTTCCTCTGACTTCAACTTAAAGCACATTCTTGCCAAGAGCAAGGTACTACTACCTATAACACCCAATGTGAGGGACAAAGAGCTGTTGTTAAAAGCTCTGTGAACTACTGTTATAGATCTGGACCTTGATTAAAATTTCTGTTAATAAACATTTAGCTATTCATTATGGGGGGGAAGGTTGATTTAGTCTTGCAGATATCGATGCAATCTATTCCACATTTATCCCTTCAGCTGATTTTTATTTTGTGCTCCCAAGACTGCAACTAGACTACTGGTTCATCCTTCATGGCAGTGATCTATTGTATTACTGACATTTCTTGCCTGTTCATAAAAAAATGGTTTCAAAAGGGAGAGTGAAAGAGTGAAAAGGACAGTTTGATGCATTCACACTTGATCTTGATCCCACTGTTAATTGCAGAATCTGGAATTCCAGACTTAGAGCTACAAACCCAAGCCTGTAATTTAAATTTTAAGGGTATACATAATTTTTCTCCTTGCATATATGTTATTGTTATGCCTGTGTGACACGTTGACGTGACCAATGATCTACTGAGAAGTGGTGAAGTATTTTAAGAAATTAATTGAATGAGAATGTGAGGTTTGACAATTATAAAATAAGAACAATCTGGAAAAGTGCATTTTTAGAAAGAGAATCATTGCCATATTTCAGTTTTTTTATTAACTGTGCGCTTAGATGGCAAGATAAAGCTCCATCTCTGACCAGGGCTACACAAACCCAACCTGTGAGATTCCCCCTGCAGCACTCAAACGTCACTCCACTTGTAGATGTTTATGCCACATTTAAGGACTAGCATTTAAAACAGCAGTCCTAGCCACTCGTGCAGTAACGGGCATCACACTCCCCTGTCACCTCCAGCAATAGAGAAATATTCTTGATAAAGCCCAGGCACAGGGTTCCCCGCAATCTCAAGAGGTTAGTATCATACAATACGGATACTCCAAACAGCTAGCAATGCAGTACAGGACTGAGTGCCTGGAGGTATAAGCGATTGCCATCTCTGGACATGCCAGAGAACAGGTGAGACAAATAGCTGCCAGAAATGCTTCTGCCTCGAGTGAGATGCAAGGACTACACGACTTCCCGTGACATTTGCCACAATGTGCGTGCTTCCAGAGAAGAGTTAAATTATAACTCTTTTTGCTGAAGTCATGCTCAGTTGTCACTCATCTACAGAAAGGCTGAGAAAGAACTTTTGAACATTTTCAGTTATGTATATGGACCCTGTTAAACATGGGGGTTTGGGAATTTCAATACACGGATGAAGGAGCACAAAATTCATGCTGTGTAGAAACTCACAAATGCTAGTGGTCTACACTACAACAGGCTGAAATCAGAAACAGAACAAAACCTAGGAAAGCATTTTTGATACCATTGTTGACACTCTGGAGGCTTAGCCTTCCCAACCCTAGTGAAGCCAATGACAAGACATCTTTCATAAAGACGTTCTGATTATCTCAATAAAAAGCATCTCTTGGCATCCAACATCAGAGACAGGTGAACTGTCACGGACAATTCCTCTGTGCAAACACATTGTGAGGGTGTCTTAAAAGCCGGTGTTTCCCACGTCATACCGGCAACTCGGTCTCAGTCTGCAATGCCTCCAGGAGGCGAATCAGTGTGTGCATTTGTCACCGATTATCCTGACTGCTCTCTGCTTCCTCGGGCAAGAACCGGTATCTTAAAAGCAAAGGGCTACACAAAGATATAATTAGAAAAATAACTCAGGGCCAAGCCGCTGTTATTTTTCTCCCCCTCTAGAGATAAAATCCAGCTAGAGATGCCTGAGATATCATCTCTGTTGCAGAGACTTGATCTTTTACATCATTAGGTTACAGTAGATTTTTGTACACAATGCTTTCTGGCCAGAGTACAGAAAAGAGAACAAACCCACCTGTCTGCAGTTTGCTCTTCTGGAAAGTACACTTATGAGGAATGTCAGACCAACATATAAGCGTGATGGAACTTTTAGCGATAGATTATGCAGATTAAATACAAGCAGCAATGCAAATGTATGTATTCTAATTTGAAATACCTATTTGCAGTGTTGAAGTAAGTAATTTTCCAAATACTTATTGTGAATTGATTCAGTGCTGTTGTCTGGGAAGCTGTGACAGCTATCATCAACTGTCATCACAGTTGTGCTAAGTCTGCAGCTTGTGAATCTTTTCAGGAACTGTCCTTTATCATAGTTAGCCTTTTTTTTTTTTTTTTCTTTCCTCCATGTGGTAGCCTACCATTTTATTGTCTGCAACTCATATTATGCTCAATGTACAGAATCCTGAATTGCTGCAAAATCAAGTACAAAGAGGCTTGAATGCCTTGCTTAAAATGCCTTTCTCTTTTTTTCTTTTCTTTTGTTTTTTTTTTTTTTGATACACATTCGTGTGTGATGTCAGCATTGTGTTTACTGATTGAGAAACTCTGCTTTCCACAGTGCCCCCTCTCAGTGACTTGGAATTACTGACGAGGTGGCAGCGTGTTACAGACTCATTTGTTGGAGAAAGCAGACTGGTGGCAAATAGAGCAAATCATACTAAGAGGTTATACAGGTGGAAATCTGTTTTCTTAACATGATTTTAAGCAAAGAGGAAAATAATTACAGGATTACTGCTCAGCAGGAAGTTCCTGGATTCTGAATGAGATCTCATGTGATCAAACCTATACCACACCTGCAAGAGAAGGGATGAGGGACTGAAGAGCCAGGTGACATCACAGCTCAACTTATACTGCTGAAACCCTGGTAATGGCACCCAAAACGGCTTATTTTGCTGTTGTTTCCACTGTATCCAAGGAATAACAAGAGCATCCGTAAGTTCCTTTCAGCCGTAATAGCTGCAGTTCAAACATACATGCTGATTCAAGATTGCAGTTCAGCATGGAGTCTTCTGCAATGGAATGGACCTGATAACCCCGCTCACTTGTTTGTATAAAGTGACAATAACTGAAAAACCTGTGAAGAAGAATCTCTACAAATCAACTTTCTTCAACATAACTGCTAGCTTGCAGCACACTTCATTTCTCAAGAGCATCTCTGGTACTTACAGCTTCTCCACTTCCTTTGAAAGAAGTGCTACACACTGTTTGCTGGATTTTCTTCTGACTGTTTAAGAAGTCTATCAAGTTTTAATTATTTATATGAGCTTGACAACCAACTGCTTCCCTAAAGATGAAATGCCTTCATTTCTTCTTAAAACCTTACTTATAAATATAAGGATTGAAAACAATTATGGCTAAGAAAAAAAGAAAGCTACTTCATACAAAATAAGATCACTAGAGGGACTGGTATGAAACAGCCAGATTTATTGAAAGAATTGCATAGTCACTATTAAAAGAATCTGAATTTCATCTCTTTAGATTCTGAGGAAGGAAAAAAATAAGATCCTTATATTTAAAAAGCAAATCAGACCAGACTTGGTTTCACCTTTAGCCAAATGCCACATGCACGACACCAACAATTTCATGACTGCTCATCTGGTCTGACTAAGGAGTGTAGGTTAAATTTTGCCTGGAAGAAAACAGATCATTCTCTAGAAAGATAAAGAAGGTGTGGAACATAATCAGTTTCCATCACCTAACATGGGACTCATCCTCTCGTCACTGCTGTTATTATAGTTTTGGTTTGGTGGTGGTTTTTGTTGGCCAGGCATGGGGGAACAGATGGACAACACACGTCTGAAATCCTACTGGTTACGCAATCATTCCTACTGCTGAGTAGATGCCAAAAGCCTGGAATGCCAGAAAGCCCATTCTAATGCCTAGACCTGCAATTAGGTTATACTTAATTGGGTATTGCCTTCATTATTTTCACTTCAGCTGCAATACAGACAGGAAATTTTGCCATTGACAGAGAAAGAGCCAGGTTACATAAGAGTCATGCTTTCTCCATATGCTTCCTTTCATCCCTTACATGACATTGCTGCTTCACTATCTAATCCCTTATTTAAACATGCGATTAAAGAGGAACGCTGGAGAAGCCACACCCTTGCCAGCTTTCCTTTAGTAAGCAACATCTTTCATTAGAGCAATTACAACCGCTGTCGGAATTTACTCATAGGGCTTGGAATCACTATGTATTGTATTTTCACTTTTCTCCGGGTGTCTTCTAGAGGAGTTCTTTGCTCTAGAAAAGTCAGTTTCTAAATGCCTACAAATAAACTACTCTGATCTGGTATCTCTAGCATTATATAACTCATTGGACCTGATATGCAGTCTTGAATTCCAGCACCTGGTCTGTACAACCATTGAAGATTGTACATTGACACTTCAGTAGCATCCTTCAACCAAGCTGCTTTATGAACTGAAAACAAACTAGCAGAAACTAAGGAACAACGTAGCACAGAACAGCAGACAACATCCCAAGCATGACAACAGCAGACAAGAAGAGGCTTTGCAGGTAGGGGCCTTGCTTGAGAATTCTTAATTTTTCCAGCACAATTCTCTGATCAGAGATCACCTCTCTCCTATGCATTCAATTCTACAGCAGATCCCAGGCATTGGCCTCAAATTCTCAAACAAAATATCCTGTCCTTATCCTCCCAGTGATAACTGTTTGTGCAATAATTATTTTTACTTTATCAGTCTATTAAGTGCTTCCTCAGTGTTCTTTTTTTCCTTAGAGCCCTTCCAGACTTCAAACAGCACCAAATACTTCCCAACAGAATTGGGAATTCATAGCTTTTGGAGGGTTTCCCTAAACTCTCCAAGAAATTAAGAGGAATGATAAAGCTGCAAAGTTTTACTGTGCATCTTCGTTTAGGAAAGCCATCATTTTGGTACCTGTTGCCCAAGCGATGGAGACCCTACAATCTGACTATAATTAAAGTCATCGGGGTGGGGTAGGAGATTCTTCTGTTATGCTTCTGCCAGACTCTTCTGGAGGACAAATTTTTCTTGCTTTACACCAAAAGAAAACAAAAAAAATACTCAAAAAAAATGGTCACGTCTAAATCACTTAAGTGGATTACTGCTTTCAATGCATATGGCTTTTTCTTTTGAAGCATTGCTTTTGGGACACATGGCTTTTAAATAGGATATTGCCAGCCAGCATTAAAGCACAAAATCCATCATACTTACTCGACAAACTGGTGCTTCACTTAATACTCAATTTCAGTTACTGTGTGATGGCTCCTTCTGCCTGGAAAAGGCAAGCCTGTACTGAATGCACTGACTCATGGATTGTCTCTTTTGTATCACTTCTATTTCCATAATCCAGCATACATAGTGGCCCCTCTTCAGGCATTTAGCAAAATCTTGCCCTTAAGTTTGTAATCCAAAGTGCGATCATTTGAGAAATGAATCATACAGTTGTAAAGCGATGCAATAACATTAAACCTAGGTAATACCTTCAGCCTCTGATGAACGCAGCGCAGATGCTCTCGGCATCTCTATGAAAAGCACATCTGCTGTTGCTACTGATCATATGCATCCTCTGGGGATTTTGTTCTGTTTTCCTTTTTCCTCTTGAATCATTTGATTTGGTTAGATTCCAATCCTACTGCACAGAATCCAACTCTGAGAACAAGTTAAGCTGTGGCAGGAAGGAAGGAACATGCGCATTCTGAATTCCCTTGTGAGAGATCTATTAACCAATAAATAACAAGACTTTTATTACAGGTTCTAATTAAAACAGAACTTGTCTGATATAGGAGTTAAACTGTGTACTAATTCAAAAATTCAGGTTGATATGTTGCAGTAACATTCAAGCTCTATTAATTCTCATTTTGAATTTACTTGATGTAAAAGAGGGGGAAAAAAGTGGTCATGTCACCAACTGCAGATGGTTGCTTTGGTTCTAGGTTCTTCACACACACTGGAACTCAAATTTCTAAAAGCACATGCACTGTGAGTCTTCAGACACCACAGGATGACATTTTAAGTGGAGTGGAGAGTGCTGAACATAGGAAAGAGATGCTAAATAGGTAAATAATGAAATAGTGTCTACAATTTACTAGACAATGTCCACTATGTCAAACCTATAATTGTTAGATCCAAGTTTTTATTCTGTTTTCCCACACAAAGTTAAGAATACTTTTCAGAAAGTTGGGAAAAACAATTTCCTATTAAGGTAGTAAAAAACTGAGCAGACAGATTTTGTCAAAATTTTTCAATAGCTTTTACGTCAACTGACAACGATCGTAAGAAATTTTAGCCATAAATACTGTTTAGCAAACAGTAAAACTAGAGGCTTAGGTTAAAAATATTCCGAATCAGATGAGCTGTATGTAACTAGCTAAGATGAAGAACTGAAGGTGACCAGAATGCAAAAAAGTGTATTAAATGTTTAGTTAGTTTCTGAAGACTATAAAATCAGAATAGACAAGGAGAGCAAAAAGATTTTAATATCATAGAAATAAACTTAGGTGATTAGTAACATAGGAAAGCCAGTACCTAATGGGAAAGTGCTGTTCTAAACTGGGACTGTTTACTGACTAATGATGGAAGTCCAGTTCTCTCATTCTAGGAAGACAAGAGTTCTTGAAGTTCTCTTTCAAAGTGCACTCCCAAAGCAGATCATTGAAGCCAAACACAACAAACTTTGCAAGGGCTATTGTTAGTCTGAAGCAAACAACTTTTCAGATGCCTGACTGAAGCAAGTTGTTAGAGAAGCTAAATTCAGAACAGTTAGGCACTAACACTATTTTCAACAGCCATCTAACATGTATCTCTTGCAGGGTTATTTGCCAACTACAGTATTAGAATTACTACACACAACTGTATCACTGAACTGTAAAAAACAGGCAAAAAATAGACAACATGCAGCTACTTTTCACCACAAGACTGCTAGCTACTAGCTGATGCAGAAAAGCCATCTATAACAGACAATACCATCTTCTTGCTTCACTCCTTGCCACGTAAGTACAGTGCCCTACACATAATGCAGCTTACTAAGTATTGAAGGTAGTGTTACAATTAATGACTAATTGCTGACATATGAAAGAGAAAAAACAAAAAAAAAAAAAGTGTGATTTACTTTCACTTGACAACCTTCTGTTGAAGTTTTCATGCTTCCTCCTTGTTGCTGCTCTAAGAGAGTCCCCAGAGCCAGGAGAACTATGGCTATAAAGTTTCTGAAAAAAGTTAAAGGCTTTCTGCTGTGTCCTGAGTTTACTCAATTACTCTGATTACAATTTCCACAGCCAGCATGCGGAGGAGAGTGGAACTATGAAAATTAAGGCCATATATTCCAGGAGTAGCAGACTTGTGTATAAGCTCAGCACTACTGACAAATATACCACCCTCCATCCAATTAAGTTATATCAGCAGATTTATCTTTCTGAAACTGGAAGAAGATGGTGTCCTCAGCAACTTCAGTTATAATCAACCTAGAAATTTCCTTCAAATTTGCACTTGAAATACTGAATTGCCCTCTATTTCACTGATGTTTTAAAGACATTAGAGGTCCTAATCTTCTGATTTGTTTCAAAATGACCAGGCATTTATTTGGAGAATTTAACATACAGACTATCTTATCTACAATGGATTTGGGATAAATTGGAACAAATATTTATCCCATCTTCCCTAAACTCAGGTCATCTTCAACTTTATCATACTGCTTAGACATTGTCTAATGCAGGTGAAGAGATGACTCATTCAGTGATTAATAACTTCCCATACAGCTGTCATCTGCAGGAAGGCTTACACACTGACTTCTGAACATCAAAGCTATGCGAGGGCAAATAGGCGTAATCAAATTACTAGACGAGGTTTTTCAAACTGGAACCGCTCCTAGCTTCTTCAGCACTGGGCTGAAGAATGATGTTTACTGTAAGAGTTTATTCCTTACGTTTGTAACAACCAGTCGTTCTTCAGATAAAGTATACTCTTGCAGCAGTCTTGCCATTAATCTTACACTGCAATACAAGTCAACAAATTCTGGTTTTCTGTTAACTAGTTCTAACAGGATCTTACATGTGAGCATAAAAGGTGATTCGACAAACATTTAATAGCCGCTTTGTCATCATTGCCCTGTATTTACTTAGAAACTGCTGCCTTCTTAAATAATGCTGACATATTTAGGAAATGGCTGTACTACTAAGCACCCAGCTGAAGGTAACAACTTAAAATCCAACAGGCTGTCTTGCAGTTTGCATGTTTTATTTTGTTTTAGCAAATTTTCTCCATCCCATTCTTTTATTTTCATGCACTATTTTTTTTATGCTCAGGATCTAACTTATTAATATTATTTTTGAAATGCTCCTCAACAGCAGCACCTCTCATTCCATTTCTGCCCATTTTTCACAACACTTTTCTACTTCGCACATAAATCTTTGGTTTCTATTTTGCTGCCTGTTTGTTTCTCAAACCGTCACCGTCATTAAGATGCCATAACCCACTCACCAGGCAGGTGACCATGCACAGTGGGGCCCAGGTAATCAACCCGGGCTATCAAAACAGGTATCGTTCCTTACCTAAAGGATCTTCCCTGTCAATACCCTACACTGAAACGGCAGTTGGAGGCAGGAGCAACCAGGCCACAGTTTTAGCTGCCTACGATATAGTGGATGGAGGAATGAATGCACATTTTACCCTCCAAACCTCATGCAGAACAGGCCGCAACAACGCCAGTGCTCCTGCCAACATGCTTCACTCTTTGCCTGACAGATCCTCTGTCATCCAGGTACCTTAGATCTTTCCCTCAGATATGTATTAAATGCTGTATTTTGCAACTTGAACATCAGTTACAGTTGGAGACAAAACCACCACTCTAGAGTGTTCAGAGCAACCCATGGAAATAGTAGACCTCCTTGGTCATTCGCCCTGTTTGTAGGAGCAGTCTGCAATTCACTCCACTGGAAAACTCCTGAATATACCTCTTTGCAAGGCTGATCATTTTCAGATACCTTGTAGGTGTAAGGAAGTTACTATGTAGGAAATGAACAATGATTTATGCTGATCTGAGGCGGGACTGAAAGTGAGCAGAAGTGTGTACACTTACGACATTTATTCTATGTTTGACAGTTTCCTACTGGCAGTCTTCATGTAAGTATCACATCTCAATCAATCATTGTACAGCCCTAAAAAACTCTTTCAAAGAAAATGTACATTTTTGAAAAGGCTTTTTTGAGGTTTGGGGTGGTTTTTTTTGAGTTTTTTTCTGTTCGTTTGAATAAATAAAGCGGCTATGAGGACAAAAAAATGTTTCTGGGCTGACTCCAGTTGCTTTCCTGGCTTTTTTCCAATGATATTCAAATCAGGGGTTGTTCAAACTAGCAAACAGTAGTTTTGCGGTTTACTCATACAAAAAATTGGAAGCTCTGGTATTTTTTTAGCACATATTACTAACAGGGTTCAAGAGTACCCTCTCTTCTATCACGTGGTTCTGGCTGTTCATAAACATGGCTTTGACCAATAGGGGCAAATTTAGATACTTCCCAGAATGATTTGTTGCATTCTCACGACAGTGGCGATCCCAGACTGGATTAGATCCAGTGGGAAAATGTTTAGACAAAGTACTGCACCAAAAAACACTCCTGAGAGATGTGCCTGTGGTTTGCCTATAACAGAAAGTAAGGTTACAGAAAGACATTAAAAAATGTCATGCTACGATTGCGTGTTTTGGAGTGAATGACCTATTCACAGGGAGTAATACTCCAAAGAGATTTCAGGCCAAAAAAATTCAGCATCCAGTAAATGTGCAGTCGTGCTCATGATCTCTAACACCAACCATTTGGTTCAGCTCTACATAACTCAAATATCATGACAGTCCAGAAATGGAAATCAGAAAAAGAAAGGAGGTACATGGGAAGACTAGAAAAGGAAGCTATCACTTAACCCTCTCTTCCAAACACTCTCCCTCCTGACCCAATAGATTTTAGGTTTCAAGAATCCTTAGGAAATATTTAGCTAAAAAGACTGTAGTCCTCATTCAGTGACCAAACGTGAGAGCTAAGCATGGGGGAACTGGGAGTTACAAAGCACAAATGGAGCAGGACAGTGGAAGCAGGAAAAAGGTCTTCGCACCTCTACCGTGCTGCATTAGCCAGAGCATAACCAGCAGGTTGAGAGAAGCAACTATTCCCCTATATAGAATAGCTTCCACAGCAAAGAAAAAAGGATGAAGAGCAAGACCATTGTGATCAAAACCATCCCAGGAACATACCAAGAGTACACAGTTACTACTACGAGGTAAAAATGGAACTCAGCGAGTGGCTGGCTTTGGATGCCAGGCACAGCCAGTCTGCCACCTAAGTAGTTTCGCCTCCTCAAACATTTCTACCTGCACTCACATTTTACTTACAAATTTTGCAATAGATTTGCTTCCCATTCGCTGCAGAGTTATGCTGGAACAGCTAAAGTTCAACCACAGTTCCTTTTGTGCAATCACGAGCGACACGGCATGTAATGGTTAGGGGCAGAGAGTGTGTGTGTCCATCACGACTTAT
The DNA here is from genome assembly GCA_013400195.1 of Aramus guarauna. Lineage (NCBI taxonomy): Eukaryota > Metazoa > Chordata > Aves > Gruiformes > Aramidae > Aramus > Aramus guarauna. The sequence goes on along the minus strand of VXBL01005322.1, from coordinate 299,412 downwards.
AATTCTGTAGAGTAATACTAATGGCTCTCAAATACTTTAGAGACTTAGCTCTGATACCAGCTTAGGCCACAAGTTGTTCCACTGTGAAGAGACAGAAAGCAAAATGATAAAACACTTCTACCAAAATATTTCTGGCAACAAGAACCAATGAGACAGCAAATGCAGAAGCTCCACTACCTTAACTACAGTTCAGCTCCTTAACAGCCTTTGCCTTCTCAATTCCCAACACTTAAAGCTAGCTTATGCCTCTACTCGTTTCTTCTCACCAACTAGCTTGGAACAACATTTCCAAACAGTTGCTTGGGGTATTTTCTCCTTCCTAGTTGTTTCCCCTTGTGCTAGAGTTGTTTGGACTCGTTCTACTTGCAGAGATTCCACTCAAGGCAATGAAGTTATTTCCCTTAAGACCTCTCACTCAAAACTTTTCTAAAACCAAAGGCATTTTTGCCTTTGCCTTCGATTTGCCTGAAGACTACTACGCAAGCTGCATAGCCTTGCATTTTTGCATCCCTTCAAGTGAGTTTCAGCAATTTTTGTTCCTCTTATTGCTACAGCAGATTGCTCTGAATAGCAGTTACTATACACGCACATTCACACAACACTGAAATAATGAATTATGTCTAAGTTTGACACACATGTTGTTAGAAGTTTATTAAAACTACATTCTTACGGTCATCTTCTGATTGTATGTTTATGACTACATTTTCTGACTCAGGTGACACCATTATTCAGCTTTTCTTATATTCTTTGTTTGCTAGAACGTTACCTAAAGCTGTTTAAACCTAGAAGATGTGAGAAATTTAAATCATCTGGAGACAGCTTCTTGTCTGCCACTGATCACAGGTAACATTACAAAAACTAATTCACTATTATTGTTAAATTACTGTTAGATGTAGTGGTAGTTACTTTCATTCACATCTTTGCTGTGAATGCACAAAAGATCCTCTGTAAACCAGAAACTAATCAACAGCAAAAGATAAACAGCCAGACAACGCAGGAATGACTTACTAGTTCTTAAACTGTATGCCCTTCATTTTATGTTTACTCTCAGTGTTTAAATTCATTTCATTTCTAAGCCAGAGGTCAAAGCGAAATTTCTTGTATTTATTTTCTCAGTGTGATGGAATAAGCAGAATGTCATGGTGTTACTCTATGACAAATCATGCTAACTTACATTACAAACAATGGCTTAGACTTTATCTGCGTTATATTTTGACGCAGTAAGCATAAAGCTGAGACCACTTTTCTCAACCTGGGAAGCTGATAATTGTGGTGCCTCAGTCGACAGTCTGATCCAGGAAGGAGGGGCTAAACTTCAAGGTCCATGGGCAGAATGGTTCATTTTATCAGGGTGGGAAAAGAAATGAGAAAAAAACAGAAAAGAAATAGAAGACCTCTGAGCCAACAGCAGCAAAACCAAAAACCTTCTTAAGTTTGTCAAAAAACAGTTTCTACAGCTTTTAGGACCTAAACAGGATTTTGGTATTGCTGTAAAAGTACCTAAGCCTCTATTTAGGCTCTTGCTTTTGCATAATTATAAGACACTGAGGGAGCTGGGAATGAACAAGGAATCAAATACACATTTCAGCCTCCTGTATTGGACCATGCCATCCAAACTGCCAGCCCTGCAATGAGCTATAACCGGGGTGGGGGGTGGGAACAACTTAGCATACGTGCCAGCTCTGAAAACACACACAGCGTCTCGACGAAGAGGACAATGTTCTTATATACAAAGAAATAAGAAGTGAAAGTGAGAGGATTCTTGCAAAGAGGTCTCAAGGCTGGTTAGTATGACTTGGCAATATTGCTTCAGGCTACTTTGATAAAAAGGAACATGTAAAACCAGTTAAAGTTCAGTGGATACTTAAGAGAATTTAGTGGGGCAGTTGGTTCCACTGTGGCTCATCCAATGCATCTCATTTTGGAGTTAGATGAAAGGAACATGAATAGAAGTCTATTTCCAGAGCATCAAAGAATTCTTTTCCTTTTTCAGAGAAAGGTATGTTTTAATGTACTCATCACTCTGATGTACTCAAGACTGTTTCTTACACCTTTGGAAGCTAACACCTACTTAAGATACTACCAAGAGTTGATCTTACTCATCCACACAAACATATTCCAGGGCTGTGTAACTGAGGCCCCATTTTATATAAACAGAGCACCATGAGACACAATGCACTACCTCTTCAAATCAATTACAAGATATTTTTCTGAAATAAATACAATTGCTTGACATTAAATAAGATGCACAGCAGAAAGAAAACCAATACAGGAAAATCTGATTTAACTCAAAGAAAAGTCCTCTCTGAAAATTCCATGCTGCCTGTAGCTCCAATGTACGTTTTCAAATATGTTTAGACCATTAAAAAAAAATCTGACATATTCAAGTCAGACCAAAGATTTGCTATTTCAGCACCCTGTTTCCAACAACAGCCAAAACTGGATGCTTACAGGAGAAGGCCAGTATGCATGCTTGCTTAATAGCTGGTAAAGATCTGGATACAATTGAAGCCCCCAGCAAAAGAATATACTAAAACCCCTATGGGTCTGAGCTCTATGAGATCTGAAGAACCTAATCAATAGTGCATATCTTGCCACTCAATAAATAAATACTTCTATGCTTTTACAGGAAGAGGGAAAATAGCAGAAAATGTTATCATCAAATCTCAGCATCTATGAAAAAGAGGAGGAATAAAGCAGGAGAAAAAGACTCTAGCTAGCAGCTGTATTATTAGCTATCCTCATAAAGACAGCTTCACTGAGAGACAACTGCAAATTTGTATTCATTAAGTTGTAGGCTAAAATCCAGAGTAACAGATTTTATTACCCTCCTGAACTCACAGATCATCAATGTTCAGGCAAATCTGTGTCTTCTTGAACAGGCTTAGAGTGAAAGCAATCTATATACAGTATTATTCATTACACTATGACCAAAAATGCTATGGTTTTGTAATTGAACTGGGGCTTGAGGATATGCTAATAATACCAGGAGTCTGGGAAACACATATCTTGGAAGGACAAAAGCACTTCAGCAGTGGAAAGAGCTCAGTCCCTTCTGAATTACACAGAAGGATACAGCAACATACATTCAGTCTCGTGACACAAACCTACTGTAGCAGGAGGCAAAATGCTGCAGAAAGTAATCAACCAAGAGACAGGTACATACTGCTCCTCGCCATCTTTCTTGTCGTGCTTGGCATCTATGGAATGTATCATTATAATCAGCCATTATCATGGACTGCCTATATCCTATATCGTTATCAGCATATATCATAAGCCTTACACTCTGTCATACCTTTGATACCTCTGCTATCAACCACCTTGAGCTGTATCACTTGATAGGTTAAGAATGCTAATGTATATTACGTTACCAACAAATTACGGTATTTGTTCAACCGACTGGGTAACCTCTTCCTCTTTTAAACACCAGTGGGCCCTATTCACATTGCTGGCAGCACAAATCACGTTCTTGTGTGCTGTTATGATACAAACAGTGGCAGAACATTAGCTTATACAAAACTCAGAACGCCAGGTACGGAGGTAGCAAAGAAACTCACTACTGCCCACTATTGTGGCACTGTAGTCCAAAAAAGCTCCCCCAAATTTATCATTATCTTACTCTTACATTCGAAATCTGATTCCACTTTTGCTGTCTATTGTTTTCATTCCCCTTTCTGTTCCCTTAACATTTCACCATCTTTTCATTCATATGTAACATTTAAGTTTGTATTTCAAAAGCATACATGCTCTTGGCCTCTGAAAAATCACCCCCAAGATCACCTTTACTTCCCACAATGTAGACCCAGAGCATCTAAAGTATATTTGCTTGTTATATTAATAGAATTCAGAAAATTGCTCTACAAAATTCCTAAAAGAGAATCAGCCAAAGTTAGACTTGGCATCCACACAAGTCTCAGTTATTTTTTGGAATACTTTGACAACACTCTTATGTTATTGTCTCCCAGTTCATTTTGCTGCTCATGTATTCCCCAAAGAAGGAAAGAATGGTATTCCTGTTCTCTGAATAAGGACACATCTTGCTTGTTAGTGATTTAATAATTTATTTTCCCTTCTCTTTCTTGAATTGTTGGATCTTTGGATCATGAGGCTTCAAATCCTTCTAACTCTTGTTCTTTCACATGAGGGCACAGAAGTCATCCTACTGCCTCAAAGTGAAAGAAATAAGAACAAAATTTTACCAGCAGGGGAGATGCTTTCAATTTTTGTCTTTTCAGCTGGATACTGTAAAGAGAGCCTTCAGAGATCACAGAAAGCCTGTTTCCTAAATCTCATTTAGCAACACAGAAAACCTGAGCTATTCAATGCTGGCATGAGCAATGTTGCAATGCATACCCCCAGCTCCACAAGGCTCTACTTTGTTTTACCTATGTGCACCTAGAGACAAAATAAAGGTGAAATATGAAAAGGGTTACTCTCCTATAAAGCTGCTTCTGAAGGAACTCCACAGTCAATTGAGAACATTTTCATTTTCTTCCTTCCATTTGATCTTCTCTGCAACATATTTTTCGTATTACTCCTCACATTTTACTTCCATCTGGTTTCAGCTTTTGATTAGAAACTTGGAAGTTCAACTTCAACAGCCCAATGCAGAGACCTGAGCTGCTTCCAGCCATTTTCCTCCTTGGAAGATCTTAATTCAGTCGTATGGTTCTTTTTACTGTACCTCTGTCCACACTGGAGGCTATACACTTAGTAAATAGTTTGCAACTCTTGCAAAGAGCAAAAAGCCCTAACCTCTGCAAACATAGGAGGGGTTTGTTATCCTGAAAGAAACAAAACCTACAAAACAGATGACACTGCTTTAAAAACGTTTGCTGTGCAAAGTGTCATTATAGGGAAGCTGCAAATTGTTGGGTTTATCAGACAGGATACAATACACATTTAAATGTTAGTCAACAGTTTCAACAATAATATAGGATCAAGAGTACCTCAGATATCTGAACTCAGTCCAGAATTCAATACAGAGTCACCGAAAACCGACGTCCAAGTTACTGCTCAAAAGAATTCCAAATGTTCATTGTTTTGATGGGATAGCCATGTCCTTCCCTGTGCAGGAGGATCAAGAGAAGCTGGCAGTCATCAGTTGTTTAGTCAAGTCAGGAAGGGCTGGTGGATGGTCCCATTTTCACCACTAAAAAAAAAAAAAAATCACCTTTACTGAAAAAGCATTAAAACAGCACACCACGTCAGAACAAAGACCGATCTGTATCTACTCAGCTGTTTACAACAGGGCATGCCTGTGAAGTATACAACAGGCAGGCACATAAACACCCAACATAAATGTGAGTGTAAAGACAAATTGGTGATGTGGGAACAGTGACTGTCCCGTAACATCTTGATTCCAGCAGAACAGCCAGAAGCACTTAATTCTCAAGGACCTGTGAAAGTCATGAAAGAAACCCAGATATAAGCCAACATCAGAAGCACGAGAAATCTTGCCATTTCAAAAATCTTTTGAACAGCACCACAGACAATAATTTTCAAAGGCATTCCGAATCACCACCTTCCACAAGCTTCCAAAGATACCTACCAAACCTAGAAATGGAGGAGACCTGTAAAAAAGGCATTCAACTGCTAACTGTAAGAATCAAGGAACTGGATTTAGACTTCCTACATTTCTGAGCAACTGAAACAAGACAGCTAAATAAAGACAGGAAGCAGTATTCCGATCACAATGCTATGAAGAAGCAAGCTTCCATATTCATCCCGATTTTGTCACTTTTTTTTTTCTTTGTCACTTATTTTTTTATGTACATTCTGGGCCTGGCACTACCTCATCCGGGCTGCACTTTAATATTATTCTTTGTAGTATTTGTTTGCAGAGTTCACAGCGTAAAGATGTGAGACATATGTAGGACACATGCAGGAGATACCCTGGAATTATCTCATGTTTACAACTCTGAGAGGGGTAACAGAGTTGAAAGTTGGTCTGAATTGTCCTCTAGTGGTCCCCACCTTTCTTGGGGAGCAGAACCCAGAACAGGCTGTAGGAGTGCTTCGTCTCACAAATTGTGATCTGTCCATAATAAGCAGTATGTTTGCCTCCTTCCCAACAGCATTTTCTGCTCAGCTTGCAGTTTGCAGCATTTCCCAAATTCTTTGCTGCAGACCTTACCTGGCCACTTACTTCCAATGCCACATGCGTGATGATGCTTATTCCTACACAAATGCATGATCTTTTATTATTAAGTTATAGCTACTCTTTTCAAGGTTTTTTTTCTAATCTGTTAGTCATTTATAATTCTAGTTGTGTCCTCTTCCATTCTGGCAGCTTTTTACAGCTTGCCATCATTAATAAATTGTTCACGGCATTTCCATTACATTATCCAGGTTATGTTAAAGAAAATATTAGCCAACACAAGATTCATTGCCATTTACCCCAATAACTTCACTTAATACATCGTTGTATACACTAAGAAGCACAAGTAACTGATGCAGGTAGTTTTACTGAAAACGTTGAAGGAAAAATACTGACTTTGCAGTAACTTGTCACAGATCTTTGCCTGCATTTGTCTTATTTTCTTCAGCTATGTAGCGTAGAGAAACAATACCATACATAAAACCTGAAATGCTATTTTTTCAGTAACAGGTCAACATTTTCAAACCAGATCTGCTACCAACTCTGCCCATGCACCATTAATTACCTCCTGTCCAAATCAAGTCATATGCTGTCACCTGATGTTGTCAGTAGGTTTTCTTTCCGCATGTTTTTCTGTGTTCAAACACTATTCTGTAATCTAATTGCAAAGTTGACCATTCCAGACATCCTAAGGCTCCTGCTCTACATAGTCAATCTCCTCCATGTTTAACCTCAGCAACTGGAGGGACTCCTATGTTTTTATTAAGAGCTCAAGAAAGTACTGTTTATGTTTCTTATCTTCCAAAGTTTTTGCTCTAGTCCCTTCCTTTCTGTCTAAATCATCTCCCAGCTGCATGTGCAATCCAGCCGTTTTGTTCAGGCGAATACTTATTATCCATTGTTCTGTTATTCTTCCTCACTTCTCATTTTCTTTCCATATTCTATGCCTTCTCTGATGCCAATTTCAGCCATTTTTCTAAGAAAGCTCGTGTTTCTGACTGCAGACAGCAGCAGGCCACACAGTCCACAAGAAACTGTGGTATTAAGTGGCTTAAGTACAATTAGCTAAAGGATTCTCTTGGAAACAATCTAATTTAAGCTAAAGAACAAAATCATTAGCCCAACTGAGCGCCTCAGAATTTCACCAAGCTTTCATTTCTGTTCTCTATTCCACCCAAAAATACTAAGGAAGGAGGAAGATCACCACAAACTCCAAGTCGTGCTATTTGCATAAAATAAAATAAAATAAAATAAAATAAAATAAAATAAAATATAATCAAATCTGCAAAAACTCAACTCAGCAGAAGGAAAAGAACTCCTTCTTTTTCCAGACACAGAAAGCACCTCCTAGAGAGGTAAACGCTATTCAATCTTAAAAAATAAGCTCCCTTTTCTAAGCAGATGGAGTAAGTTGTAATACAATAAAACAATACAAGAACATAGTGAGCATTAACCAGTACTTCACACATTGGGATGAGTTAGGGAACATACTTTTATCCCTGCCCATGGCAGGGTGGTTGGAACTAGATGATCTTTAAGGTCTCTTCCAACCCAAACCATTCTGTGATTCTTTACTTGACGCCTGTGGCTGCATATTCTGTAATTAAGTGCCCCAAAGATACAGCCTACATAGCTCTGAGGGTTCCTAGCTGACCCTCATAATCATACTCAGCTCTAAAATTTAGAAATGAATCAATTAAGTGTGATATAAGTGTGCTGAGAGTTGATCATACCCTTCTGGAACAAGAAATTTTATAGCTGAAGTTTTATACAATTACAGAGCAAAAGAGTTAAGGAAAAATATATAATGAAGTGTCTTGTGAAGTTACATAATTATTGCTCTGTCTGAGGGCATCTGGGCGATTATATTAAATGTCTCAGGTTGGTAAAAATAAGTTGTCGGTTTTAAAAAGAGACAAGATGGCAACAAGACTAAGTCTTTCCTCTTTGCTTACCCAGTTCTCTGTCTGAAAGGTTATTAAGCCTGAGGATCGTGCCCATTTACAAGTCCCATTCACATTAGCTTGCTTTTTTAGCACTGCTTTTAATAAAGTACGGCGATTCTTATGCCAGAGACCAGCCAAACAACAGCAGTGGGGGTCTACCCATGGCCTTGCGGTAACTCCTAGCACCCAAAAGCTTAAGCATGTAGACAGATGGGTTCTCTTGTATGCAGCACCGCACTCACTCAAAAGGTTACTACCATTTGACATCATTTATTACTCATGTGCTCTAAATTTTGATTATAACAAAACTGCAAAAAAACCCCTGCAAGATACTTCAAAGAGGAGCTTTACAAAAGCTAATAAAAATTGGATTCATATGCTCTTATGACATATGTATACAGGATATACATGGAAAGCAACAGATTAGATCAACGTTCCTCTAGTAAAAAGTAGTCAGGTTTTTTGCACTGATCTCATTAATAGTTTCTACGCATAACCCAACAGCACTCCAAAGAGCAAAAGCAGCATCTGCTGCAAGACATTCTCCCTCTTTCCTCATCCATGGGAAAACGGATGGAGGTACTCTTATTTCACCGTGCCTAGCTTGCTACTGGACTCGGATCAAAAGAGCACACCTTGCATTTGAATGGAATGCAAAGAGATCCGAGCTGGTTCATAGATCCTGTGAGGGCTTGTCCAACAGCCTTCAGCCAGCTATTAGAAAAGCTTTATTCTCTACACACGGTTTTTCCTTGCTACAAGAAACGTCATGCATGCATGTCAGACTGTCAAATAACACATCCTACCTCAAGCTACTGTGAACAGGAAAAATCCCAATGTGACTTGATATTCATGAGGAAACAAGTACAGAAAGCCAAAAGTGATAGGTCAGCAATACAATTCATTTTTTTTAAAGCAGCTTTTCCCAACTTCAAATTATTTAACTTAATAAGAGTAAAATAGCAGCCAACTAACTAAACACAGCCAGCCAAGACAATTTATCCGGCTCCCAGTACGGCTCTTGCATCCCTCTCAGATCAGAAAGCTGCATTTTCATATGCCTGTATGTTGCTGGGCTTATCTGGCAGCCCATGAAGCTGGGAACTGAAAAAAATGAAATTACAGTTTGGTTGGCTCTAAGTTCCTCTCCCTAAGAAGGGCATCCTTTAGCCAACTGAACTAAGCTGAGCACATGTAAGTGGATACTGAAGAGTTTAAGGAACGGGATGCAAGAAAGCAACCAGGGCAAATGCAGCTGGAGACACGAATCAGGAGCAGAGGCAGAGGTTTAAACGAGAGGGGAAAAAAAAGAGTAACTAAAGGCAAGAAGAATCAGGAATTAAAATACTCCACAAAAGAAAGATCTGTAAGGCAGCGATGGGAAGGAGCAGATTAAAACCAGCTAGAACCAGGAACCAACTTGACAGCAGCAGCAAGGTCACCCCAAGCTGGTGCTGAGCCCAGAACCTTCTAGGACAGGCCAGCCACGCGAGCCCGGCACGCACCAGCAGCCCCTGCTGCCCCCACCACAGCAAGGCCTGCCTGAGAAGGCCCCTGGCCCACAGGCCGCCCCGGCCACCCCCCATCTCCAAGCCCCACTGCCATTTACCTGCTGCCCCAGCGGCCGCAGCTCCCACCCTCCCAGGCACGCCGCCGTGCCCCTGCCTCCCAAGCGGGCAGCTGCAGGCACTGCCCGGTGCCGAGCCGAGCCAAGGCAGACCAGGCCGGGCCAGAGCGGGAGCGTGCACCCCCACCCCTTGTTACAGGCTGACTCCAGCCATGTGAGCGCGCGGTCGCCTCACGCAGGGGCTGTGGGCACAGCCGTGCCCTCGTGCGTCCGCAGCACGGCGGGAAGCCGGCACGAGGCAGGCCGACCCGGGGCGCACGGAGCAGGCCCTGCATCTCCTCGGCTACCGGCCCCGCCAGGCTCATGGGGGGACCTGCCTGCTGCCAGCAACTGCACAGGGTGGGCAATAACCCGCCTGAAAACAGGCAATGGCTGCAGCTGCCTTCAGCACCACAGCGAGCAGGACAAGGAGCTGAATGGAAGTGTCGCCGAAAGAAACAACCCTGTGAAGAGTCAGAGGGCTGGGCTCGACTTGTGACAATGGTGCAGAACTGCTGCAGCGCTTCTGTTCCAGGGCTCCTCCACCAACCATCTGGTTGGAGCCCCTGCAAAATCTGAAAGGAGCTGAGCAGCGTGCAGTGCTTCTGAGAGCAGGGGACTGTTGTCTGGCTGAGGAGGAGGACAAAGTAGTTCTGAAGAACAAATGAAATTACTGAGGGAGAAGTGTAATGAAAAAAGGGGATACAGGACTTGAAGAGATACAAAGACTGGTACAGAGGATGCCGAAGTGGTGGCGGCAGAAGCAGAACAAGCCGGGTATTAAGATATGAAAGAGGACAGCATGATGGGGCAGGGAAGGATGAAGATGAGAGATTGTTTGCGAGACAGCAGACAAAGAAGGAAAGATCACTAGCCTGGCCAGTATTCCCATTCCCCTATGACTGGCTGAGTGCACTTAGCAAAAAGTGGATGTTCCACAGTAGATAAAAGGAGTCCAGGTCCTTCACAGGAAATCTGGCTTACCAGAAGGCCTGTAAATTGCCCAGGAACTCAACTGCAGCTTGTAGCTTCATTTCACTGACAACTGTGAGTGAAGATGCTGTGAATTGGAGTTTAGTTGTGTCTGCTGTCAGGGCATAACGAGAATTGTTTGAAACTCAGCCAGCCAAATACGGCCCGCTTTGGAGACAGCTGCCAATTTTGAAGCAAAGTTTGTTTTACACATACATTACGATCATCTGCTGGAAATGAATTTTCAGTTGTGCTCTGCAGAAACATCTGGAGTCAGCCGCCTGCTAACAATGGATTCTGCGAACAGAGAGAAAATGCCCAGGGAGCCGCCCTGCTCTGGAGCTGAGCTCCAGCACTACAGCCTCAAAATGGTGGGGCCCAGATGCTAATGCTAGGGAGGTCTTCATCTTCGAGAGACGGAAAATCACTTTCTATAGCTGCTAATAAATAACTCTGCAGACAGTGAACAGGTGAACTGGAGGTAGGTGTAAAACAGAGGGAACTGATAGGTGCTGATGCTGTCTCAGCACCTATACGTGCTCCTGGCAAGTTAGAAGCCATTGCCCGCAGTCCCTTTCAGTGGTACAGTGTATCCATACGTAGGGGATCACACTGTATGCTTTTTATTGAAGCCAAATTCATGGAATTCTGAGATGGCATCTGTTTTGGTGAACAAGGGAAACATCAGGTTACAGAGAAAACCTAGAAAATTTGATCTGCAAAAACATTAAATATTCAAAAGAAGATTTTTAACGGGGCCATGTGCGTAAATCATGATCTGACTCATTAGTTCAGAACACTTAGGTCCGGGGTTGTTGTCTCTTAATTAGATGGACAGTAAATAAGCTCAAAGACATTGTCTTTGTTGCACTTTTCTGAAGAACAGTGAATAATTGGGCCATGATAAAAACAAAACCGGAAATCCTTACTCAAACTTCTATGCATGTTTTCCACATTGGGAACCAGATCAGTATTTTTTAATTGCTTTAACCAAACCTCTGAAATTCTGAAGTGCATTACTAAGTATTGGGGTCTACTAGAAAGGTGGGCTTGCACCTTTCTAGTCTTCAGGGTTTTTTACAGATACTTTACAGAAAAGTTGTCAAATGCTGTTTGTTCCATTTCAACAAAAGCAATCTTTTTTTATGGCATCAAGCTATACTTGGGGAGCAGACAGAACTAGAGCAATGCAGTGGGAACAGACTCCAAAAAGCAGCTCAACTCTTTGGACATTAGCTCTATTTGAGACTAGATTTCCTTTCAAACACCCAAACTATCCCATATTTCGGTGGTTGATCCATCTACAAAGACAAAACACTGTTGCAATTAATCAGCAATCTTTAGATTATTTCCTCCTAATTGCTTACATTACCCATAAGCAAAATTTACACCTAGAAATTCACACCTACTCCCCCACAGTATGCTGTTTGGGAAAACTAATTGTTCTACCAGCCTGATACCGATAAATTCTACTACTTCCCATGTTGAATTCTGTCCACTGCTGCTCCTGAGTAAGCATCCCACTATTCTGACCTTTACCTATTCTGGAAGAAACAGCTCAAGTGCCCTCTAGTGTGCTTTCAGAATATCTAGTCCATGCTTTTCCCACTTTTTTGGGACTAAATGAGAAGGTTTGTATTTGGTTTGAAACATTTTTAAAGGTCTACAGAATTTTATGACATAAGCCACTGTGAAAAATACTTTCAAAAGTTGATGGTGTTTGTGATTTTTTTTGTAAAATTGCTGAATGATGGTTGCAGCTAGCTTCACAGCTATATTACCTGTTTTATCCCCAAAATGCAAAACAGCAACATTTACTAAACATGTCTGAATGTTTCATGACCATTATATCTGCTTATGAAGTGATGCTGTTGTTGGGTTCTTTTTCTTGATAGAGACGGGTTTCAGGGGAAAAAAAAAAAAAAAAAAAGATAGTCCCTCTACTTACTTTTTTAGTTTCCTGTATTTCCAAACTTTTAATATATATTTATCAAAGTAAATTTTATTTTTCTTTCCACCACGTTTTTAGTAGCTTTTTTTGGCCACAATAAAATTTTTCTGAAATGCTCAAGTGATGCTATCCTAACTGATTCAACCCTAAGAAATTTGGCCCTCGTAAAGCTATTCACAATCTGAATAATGAACATGCTTAGATCATCTCAGAGCATATGTTTCTGTAAGCTTTCCTGGCTGTGGTGCACAGTCTGAAATAAGCTTCCTGTTTAAGTTAATACACTTATTTAGCGTCAGTACCGTGCACACCATGAAAGCTCATAGACTTGGGCACCAAACAGGGTTTTTTCTCCCAAAATGAAGGTAGAAATGGGAAGAGTATAGGCTGTGGACTAATACTGGAGGCCTGTAGCTAGTGGTGTGCCCCAGGGGTCAGTGCTGGGTCTGGTCTCATTCCAATATTCATCAATGACCTGGACGAGGGGACAGAGTGCACCCTCAGCAAGTCTGCTGATGATTCAGAACTGGGAGGAGTGGCCGACACACTGAAAGGCTGCGCTGCTGTTCAGTGAGATCTGGACAGACTAGAGAATTGGGCAAAGAGGAACCACATGAAATTCAGTAAGGGCAAGTGTAGGGTCCTGCACCTAGGGAGGAATAATCCAACACCAGTTAGGGGCTGACCTGCTGGGAAGCAGCGCTGCAGAGAAGGACCTGGCAGTCCTGGTGGACAACAAGCTCTCCATGACCAGCAGTGTGCCCTCGTGGCCAAGAAAGCCAATGGTGTTCTGGGGTGCGTGAGGAAGAGTGTGGCCAGCAGGTCAAGGGAGGTTCTGCTCCCCCTCTACTCTGCCCTGGTGAGGCCACATCTGGAATATCATGTCCAGTTCTGGGTGCCCCAGTTCAGGACAGACAGGGAACTACTGGGGAGAGTCCAGCAGAGGGCTGTGAGGATGATGAGAGGACTGGAACATCTCTCGCATGAGGAAAGGCTGAGAGAGCTGGGTCTATTTAGCCTGGAGAAGACTGAGAGGGGATCTCATCAATGCTTATCAATATCTAAAGGGTGGGAGTCTAGAGGAAGGGGCCAAACTCTTCTCAATGGTGCTCAGTGACAGGACATGGGGCAACGGGCAAAAACTGGAACACAGGAAGTTCCATCTGAACATGAGGAAAAACTTCTTCCCTCTGCGGGTGACCGAGCACTGGGACAGGCTGCCCAGAGAGGTTGTGGAGTCTCCTTCTCTGGAGAGATTCATAACCCACCTGGACACCATCCTGTGCGACCTGCTCTGGGTGATCCTGCTCTAGCAGGGGGTTGGACTAGGTGATCTCCAGAGGTCCCTTCCAACCCTTACCAGTCTGTGAATCTGTGAATCATTGTTTCAGACATCCTGCAGAGCAGTGAAATTCTCTTGAAAGACATGCCAGATATACAAATATATGCTCTGGTCATACCAATGGTCCCTCTAGTTTTATCAGTAGCTGCCAATAAATGCTTAAGGAAACAGCTTGAAAATGTAAGTGTAAGAATAGGGGAGGACTTTCCTAGTATTAGCCTTCTGGAATTCAGTAATGTTTGTTTTAAGAACAGGAAAAGAAAATCTAGAATAAGAATAGTGGAAATAAAGGACAGCCTGAACTATCCAGCTATGGAATGACTTCAAAGGAAGAGTCCTGTCATTTGGCTCATCTTTACACAAACAAATTTAAACACTAGAACTGGGTCTCTCAAACTGTCCTCTACAGTTCACAGATGGTAATGAAACTGCAATACCTTTTTCCACATTTTTCCTAACCACTTCATCCGATTCCATTCTTAACGGCCTTTTCTATTACTTCTAAGACCTGGGAAAATGTAGAAGTTTATTTAAAACACTGGCAACCTTCCAATCAGCAGTACCAGCTGTGGCTAGGATCAGCAGCTCTCCCTCGCAGAAATTTTCTACATACAGTATTAAAGTATGATTGATCAATATGTTTCCTTCAAATTTTCTTTCATGTCTTTTTATCCTCTGCCTTACATACTTTCTTTCCCTTGAACTCTTGCATATGATCCATTTTCATGTATATGTGTCTGTGAGCCAATATGGCCTTTGCAGTAATATTTTCCCCTCACATCATTGTGTATCTCTTTATACATACATTTTTGCCCACCCTGTAGTCTCTTTCAGTTCATATTGTCATTCTGTAGCCTGTAGAATCGATTAAATAGCAGAGAAATCTTCCAAAAAAACCAAAAAAAAAACTTACCGTAAACCTGTTGAAGATTCCTTGCAACAGAACCCAAAACTTCTCTTAGATAACTGAACTCTGCATCCAAATATTCTTCTGATACAATACAGGCAGAGTTTATCTGTGGTAAGAGAAAAATCACATTTCATAGTAAGGGTATAGCAGGCAGCTTGGTGGTCCCCCAGATGCAACACTATCCAAATGCTACTAATGGTGTAGCTTTTTTACCTCCAAAATATTGTTTGTCTGTTTGTTTTAAAAGCTGTCTTTCTTGATTGAAAGCCGTCAAACACTCAGTGAAATGGGGGCGGGGGGGGAAGGATTACTAGACTTTTGCAGTTCCCTTGTTTTCTTCTATTTAACCAACAAAAATAACAAATTCTTTATGACAATAAATGCTTGGACATCCATCTGTCCTGGGTTTTAGTGAGCATTTCTCTGTGATACTGAGCACCTGCTACAGTTCATACATTATCTTCTGCTGCTGTCGTTATGTAATGAACTCGAAAAAATGTCTAAACCTCTATCAATTCCTAGCTTAAAGTAGTTCTGTGGAAGCAGACACTTCTCTTTAAGGACTTCTAATGTCTGCTGGGCTATCCCATCCACCATCATTATGAGACGCAAGCCCTGCAAGTGCTACTCTATCCCTGCCGCTTATGGTCTTCATCTTCTGTTGCTGGAGTGATTATGCCAGCTAGAGGTAGATGTGAACTGAAGCCAGAATCTGCTGGTGGGAGCATGCCAGGCAATGCATCGCTCATTCCTTCCCCAGGAGCTGACCCAACTTACAGAACTCAGTGGTGGAACTGTTATTTCTCATCATGTTACAAATCACGACTGTCCTTTGTGTCAGGAAAGTGAAATGCAGAAAATATGTGGCACGTTTCACCACTCAGTTCTCTTATTTCACATTCCAGTCTTGACGCATTTTTGAAGGACCACAGAAATGTGTAGTTTAAAACCTGTCTAGTAAACTTCCTTGATCCTGAGGCATACGCTTTGAATTTAAGTAACTTTCTTTTTTCCGTTGCCCTTTGGAACAGTTTCCTTTTCCTACTTGGCTCAAACAATTTTCAAGTCAAGACAGCAGCAACAGCACGTTCCATCTTGTGATGCAGATTGTTGAGTCGGGGCCTTTGGGACCTCCGTGCTGACTGGATGAAATTACATGTGCCCTCAGGCACTTGCTGGAATGGTTGGAAATGCTGGCGGTACTGTACAGTACCCTGAATTTCTGCTGTTGAGAGACAGCACAGGAACCCTGTTACTTTCCAGGGAAAGAGCAGAATTGCACACCCTCCCCTAGATCATGGCATACAGCACAGAGATTAGAAGAGCTTTTTATAGGCTTTCTCTAATAAACAGTCCCAGACCACTATGAAATAAGTCACTCTTCAACCCTTTTTTATGTATTAGATGTTAATTCCCTAAAGAGAAGAACAGATTTACATGGGAGTAAACCACATGTCTTAGCTAGGGCAAGTACTCAAGAACTTACAGTCCTGAGATTACTCCAGTAGCCGAGTCTCTGCAGAAAATCTCCACTTTCGTGCTGAGCCTCACGCTGGTTGTGATACGTGCCTCATAGACCTGTGAAAGCATCCAGAGCCCAGAATAAATGAGCACGCAAAAGCCAGAAGCTCTGGAAAAACAGCCTCTTCGTGAGTTACTGGGCATTAAGGGAGCACTGGCAGTGCCTCAAGGCATTCAGTCTGTAAGAATGAGAGTTACAATGTCAGTCCTTCACACTAAGAAGTCTGTAAATATAGAAGAAAAATACATGTGCAAGTATGCATCTACTTCTTGGTATACGCAGTCCAAGAAGAATTTGCAGAGTGTTGAATCCCGTGCTATACTTTTATTTGCTCTACTTTTATTTGCTTCCCTACTATACTTTTATTTGTACTTACATCACATTCTCCACTGTGGCCAGTATAACATATCTGAAGAATAAAATGAATTTTTAAGGCTTGATGCCTTAAAATTCCTTGCATTGCCTGACTATTACCTGACTTTGACACTATCAGAATGCATTTTAGGATATTATAGTTTTGGAGGATGAAGATCTTACTTTATAATGAGATGTACAGGTAAGGATCTAACTTTATGCTTTTTCCAGCAGTGCATACAGCAAGGTTACCGGTTTCTACCTTGTGGTATTTTTAGTTTCAAAGTGAAAAGCAGCCCACTGTTTGATTTTGGAGGAATAGGGTTCAGGTTGAACAGGGCATTCTTATTAGTGCTGGAAGGAATGCTAAGGTACAATTATTTTTTAACATGCCATGTATAAATGAACATGCCACAGAAGAAAACATGCATTTGCATCCTCTCATTTTAGGTCAAGGAGAAGTGTGGATTTCTGCAGACCAGCGTGTTCTCCATTGCAAAGCAGCATGGTGAAGATGAAGATGGCTCCTCTTGAAATAATTATCATGAAGAAATCTACCTCAGTATCTCACACTCTATTATTGCTGGCATGTTTTTTAAGCTAAGGGGTTTGTGTTTTAAAGCATGGTAGAAAAAAAATGTCTATACAGTAACATGAAATCAGGCTGTGCACAGGCAAATGCCATTCACTTCTGTGGTCTAATCACTCATATTCAGTAGTTGGTCACACTGTGATCCACAGCAGAGACTCCTAGGCCAAATAAGTTTACCCCTGCACAGCTGTTCCAGACACCCTATGATTCATCACAGAACTAGTTCCGTACCTCATTTTCTGTGCTGATCCAACCAGCTAGATTAGCTCAACATTATCTTAGCCATCATACATAGCAGAGGAATCCCTTCTAATTAAACCCTGAGCAACAGTTTTGATAACCTGTTTTTCCTTAGTATTTTTCACAGTTTGACAGGTCATGTTATTACTCTCTAGCCCAGGTTTCCTGGGAAACAAAGCATATCCTTAGTCTTCCAATCCTTCCAGGGAAACGAAGCCAAATTAAAACATTTCATGGGCGTTCATTACATTTTATCCTAGGTAGTTCATGGACCTATCAACGTCAACTGCCCAGAATACACTTGCTGCTTGACGGGTGGCAGAAACAACTAAATTTGCTTTTTGTAACAGTCACTTCGTGTCCAGGGACAACATTAACCAGGGCCAAAGATTCCTTTGTGGGCAGTGGTTTGTTTCATCTCAGGTCAAGGAAACACTCCACTTCTGAGAACTGAATGTTGCTATGGCAAAAATGCATGAAAGGGGCCTTCACAAACACGCGAGCCCGCTCCAGCTTCTAGCATATGTCTTTGCTTTGATTTTCTGGAGGGGAGCGCATTCTTTTAAGTTAAAGGTGGCAGTAGGTAGTTCAGCTGTGATACGGAACCTTATTTCTGTTCTTCCTTTGGCTAGGGAGAATTTAGTGGAAACGTTCCTTCGGAACACACGCAATCACACCTAGGAGGCTGCGTGTGCTGTGATTGTTTACATCAGCCTGCAAACTATGACATCATCAGTCTTTCTACGGACATGCCTTGTTCACTGAACTCACACACGGGATGGTCATTTGGATAATAATTAAGGACCATTCATCTGCACCTTGCAGAGGAACCTGCCTTGGTAGTGAATCAAAGTGGAAGTGTGCAACTCACATAATTGGAAATCTGAGTAGAGAGAAATCAGGCCCAAAGAGCAGAAGGAATATGCAAAGAGAGTGTATTAACTGGTAATTGGATGAATGCCTCTCATTTGTTTAGCGGAGAGCTGGGAAGGGACTCAAAAAGCCAAACTGGGACTGAGAGCTGCTTACTAGGAGAGAACAGGAAAGAAAACAAGGTATTCTTCTATCCTCATTCCCATTTTGACCATTAAGGAGAGATGCTAGAAATAATATCTGGACCATGCGGGCTGTAGAAATTAAGTCATTTACAGGATTCTGTGATTTTACAGACTTGCAATGCTTTTTCTGAAAAGCAGCTTTCAAGAGATAGGCCAGAATTTGAAGCACAGTAACTTCTGGACACTCCTAAAAAGAGAAAACCCGGCCAGTGTAGTTGTCAGGGGATCCAGCCATAGTTCTCAACCATATAAGCTTTGCAGCCTGATCTGCCATGCAAGTTTCTGATGCAAAGCAAGTAAATATATTTAAAAAAATTAAAAAGTGTGGAAGGAAACAAAGGAGCAGACTGTTTGCTCAGACAGTTGGAGAAGGACAGTCTCTTCTGACCTCCTTTGTAGTCCCGGGAGCAATTCCTGAGCTGCATTCTGAGACAGAGGCAGTGCTGCCAGGCCCAGCATTCCGGCAATTACTCAGTGGAAATGGAAACAGCAACACAGATGCCAACGGTATGATGCAAGTTTCATTGTCCCTGTCAGAATGAGAGTCCATTATGGTTTCTGGGCTCTTTGCTTGGAATATAAAGTCAGTTGTAGTTCTATGTAAATTACACATTTAAGCCAGGAAATAAGATTATTTTTTTTAAGGGCGCTCCTCCTCATTCCTTGGCCTACGCTTCTCTGAAGGGCTATTTTGGACCTTGAACGGGGAATGTGAGCTTGGCGTGCATAGAAATAGCTGAGAAACAGGAAACCTGAACAATCTTCTGCAGAGCTAAGAAGCATGCATATGAATGGTTTGCTGTTCATAAAGCATAAAACTAGAATAATTGTAGGCACATGCTTAGGAAACAGTTAAAACCCAGAAAGAAATAACAATATTGTGCCCTCCTAATCTCTCGAAGGTCAATGGATTAGCAGAGAACAATTTGGAAGACAATAAAAAACAGAGGAGGAGTAGGTCAGACCTGGAAGGAGAACAGTAAAATTCTGGCCCCTAGGGATATATTTTAAATGTTTTAATTCTGAAGTCAGTTTAGGGATGATCTTTATGGGATTAAAAACTCAGGCTTTCCTCTAGTAATTGAAATTAAACAGCGCTTGCTCAAGCAAGGATAGTTTCTTATCTGCCATTACAAATAAAAATGATAACTAAGTTTAGCGGTATCTAAATATCTAGTGCTACAGTTGGATAACACTTCTTTCAAAAGTTTCCCAGCATGATCTGTAATGAGAAAATAACCTAAACCAAATGGTCTTTGCCCCAGGATCTGCATAATTGGAAATCTAACTGCAAAGAAATGTCTAGGTTAGAAATGTGTTACAAATACCCATATGCTTGTTTCATCTAAGATACACTATGTCAGAACCTATGGGGTTCTAACAGAAGGCTCTTTAATGTATTAAGCAATAAAATCCATAGATTTTGAACCTGGACATCTTCAAGATGGAAATAAAAGGTCAGTCTTCATAGCAAATATGACTAACTAGCGCAGCTCGTGAAATAATGGTGTGAATTGTCTACCAACTGAATGCTTACTTCACAATTTGATAATCCTATTGACAAATATTATGAGTCCCTTTTGTCATAATTATATTGATTTGTCCCACGATAGCCTATGAAATGAAAATATTAATCACCTTTGCAGTTTTTCTCAAAAATCTCTTAATGGATAGAAAACCCAGAAGTCACAAACATTGTTGTAATAAATGCCAGGATTGCACAGCCACCGATCAGCAGAGGAAAGCAGAGAGTGTGGAGCAGAACAGGAGAGGCTGGTACTCGCAGAGCAATGCACACGTTGGATTTGACGTACAGATCTGCACATCTGGAGCGAGGCAGCTGCCCGAGTCCATCGTGACCGTGTAACTTACCACGAGAACACCAGGAGGGCAAAGTGTTTCGAACCAGATATCCTTTTCCTCTCTTTTGCCGGCCTCCTATTTCTTCTGCCCCC
>VXBL01005322.1:248359-278846 GCA_013400195.1 Aramus guarauna | reverse complement strand
CCCCCCCCCCCCCCCGCGCCCCGTTCTCGTTCCCGGCTCTGCAGAGCGCCGCGGACCCAGGGACACGCGCCGTGGGAGCCAGCAGAGGGCGCTGCCGCACGCAAAATGCGTGGGGAGGCCGGGACCCCACCTGGGCACCTCAATGCGGGGGTGGAACAGGGGGGCAGGTGGGGCTGCCCACTCCCGAATCGCGATGTCTGCTTTGCAGCTGGCATCGGTGCCCAAGAGCGAGCTGCAGAGAGCGTTGGTTTCTGTCCTGCACCGCGTCCCGGCCATCCAGGGACTGGGACCACCGTGTCGCGTCCGAGGCTCAGATCCTGGGAGGATTGAGGGATCTGGGTCTGAGCTGGCAGCGACAGAGAGCAGAAGAAATCTAGTCCTGTAACCGGACTTTCATAGTTCTTTCAGAGATCTTTTGACATCCTATAACATCGCTGGCTGTCAGCACAGCTTGTGGTTATTTGACCTCACCATGCATGACTATTCGTGTGGGCACTGCAGGAGGAAGCTGTGAAGTGCTGCCTAGAGGAGCCAAGAGCTACGTGGTGAAAAGCAGCATGTTGAAATTTAGGTGGGTATTGAACTCATACTCAGCTGACCGGGTCAACGTGGAAGGCTGGGGAAAAATGGCGAGACACAGACCCAACACACTCCTTGCCACTAACTCTGAATAGTTTGCATCGTCTTCGTTTGTACCTTCTCTAGAGTGACTGTGCAATCGTTCCCTTAAATCTGCTCTCCTGCCTAAATTGGTTTTCAGTAGTGATTAAGGTAGCGCCCATTGAATCTAGTCAGGAAACAGCTCTCGCCTCCAAAGTACAGGGGTCCTGTCCCCGCAGCTCCTCCCCATATATCCACTCAAATTCTCCCTTGGACCTCCTGAATCTGTTTTACTATCATCAGCTCACAAGGAGCTCCAGTTCCAAAAAAAAAAAAAACCCAAACCCCAGTACTTTTCTGAAAGAACACATTTAATTTTAATCCTGGTTAGCTCTAGCCAAAATAAAGGCACCAAGAAGAACCAAGATCTTCCTCCTCTTGACCGTGTGCACATATGGTAACTATCCCTGCCGTGAAAAGCACACACACGGGGTAGATGAGACAAACCAGGGCTCACAGGATAAGTCAACGGCCCTGGATCATGCAGGTAGATATATGGCAGAGTTCAGGACAGATAGTGTGACCCTCCCACCACCCAGGGGTGGTGTCCATTGTCCAGCCAGTAAAGTCGTGGATGGTAATTTAGGCAGAGGTGCCTTCTGCCTTCCCCTGTTGCTCAGTCATCTCATCTGTCTCCTAGATTAAAAGGTTTTATCGACAGCTAAATTAAACCCCAAATGTAAATTTAATTTGTTGCCCTTGGAACCTGGATTGCAATTTGCAACAATAGAAATTTGCAAATAGTGTTTATACAAATCCAGATTTTTGTTTTTAAATTGGAGAAAAAAAGAAAAAAAAAAAGAAAAAAAGAAAGAAGATCATTCTCCCTGTTACTGAAAACTGTCTGTAACTCTTAGGAACAGACTTTTCTAGATATGGATAGTGAGGAGTCTAAAATTCCTGCCCAGAGCTCTGTGAGAAATTAAGGAGCTCTAAAGGACAGTTTTTGAAAGATGATCTTTTGATCTGCTTTGAGGAAGAAGAGATGAGTCTGTGTTACAGAACCTCTACAAGAACTTGGGCTTAAGAGGCTTAGTGAGGGGAATGGGACCAAGCCTGAAGTTCGCAGCTAACATTTTGTGTACGGACTGTTTGCTGGCCCCCTTGCCACAGTCCTAGGAACACATTTTAAAGAAAGAACGATGCAGAAGCAGCTAAATCACCACTTCTGAAATGCTTTTGAGAAAAAATAACCACAAAAAGATTGAATCAAGTCCACATCGAGTTATCTTACGCTTCCTGAATACAGTCAAGAGCTAGACAACCAGAGAATATGCTCTTGTCACCGTGACTGACTTTCTTCCGGAAGCAATGGAGTATTAACATAAATGTGTCTGCAACAACAAATGACCAGAAAAGCCCAGCCGCACAGAGTAGAATATCGAACTGATGCCACTATTCACAATACCAGTCGAAACTGCAAGCTGGAAAGAGCAAAACCTTCCTGATACATCAGTTCAACTGGATTTCATTCACTGCAAGAATTAGGTAGCAAGGAGACCTACCGCTTACGAAGGCTGAATGCTCCATTTCTAAACTTTCAGAGGAAATTAGAATGAAAATTACTAGAGAAGTAGTTTTTTAAAAAGTCTTTTATCAGGCTTCTCTTTTTGCCATCATAAGCCAATGCAAAACCGCTCCCTCTTTTAGATTTTTTATTGCTTGAAATGTATCAGGGAAAAATGAGTCTTCTCCTACTATTTGATACACCTTATTTTCATTATTTTGTCTATTCAAATGTATTTTTGTTATTTTAGAAGAAATGTTTTTGTTATTTTGGAAGGAATACATTGGACCTGGTAGGTCAATACCATTTAGCACAGCATCACTCTGAAGCAAAAAAGGGAATTGGCAGGGTTTTGCTTTGTGTCATAAGGTAGGTTGAATGTTTCTTTAAAAGAAAAAAAAACTAATAAAGTGCATTTCCTTGCGAATGAAACAAGAGATTCTTAATAAAACTCTGTTGTTGCAATTCAAATAAACTGGGATGATTTTTCCCAAAATGCTGCCAGGCTTTAAAGCAGCTGAAAATAAACAGCAAAGTGAGTGAAAAATAGAAACTACCTCCGACATCCTCCAGTATTACTGGATCACCAGATGAATTAAGTAACAAGACCCTGGCACCTTTTCCTGTGCCTTTTTGCACGGTCTCCATAGACACCTTGGAAAAAACTGATTCGAAACACGAAAACAATCTGGATAGGTAAAACCGTACAATAACTTTAATACAGCCCAAACCAGGAAGTAACTGCTTTATGTGTGAAAGATGGATAGAAAACATTTAACATAGAAAACCCACTTTTCAAGAGACTCTCCCTTACCTTGTGCTCCCTTGCCAAGGCCCTGCAGGCAGCTGCAGACTTTCTGAAGACTGTGAAAGAAAACAGCAGCTGAAAAAGATTGTAAAAGGAGAAAGAGCTGAAATTTGGAAAACAGAGTCGACGGTTTTGGTCAAATATTAAGAACAAAAGTGGAACTATCAGTGATTGGGAAATGAACTTTAGGGGCCCTCAGTTTATGAGTGTGAGTGAAAACAGTTTGAAGGAGAACGGCCCTTTCCCTGCTGCCCTCAGACTTCACACATCGAATTCTCGACCTCGCTGATAATTTTGTGGGCACGCATTCTAATAGCCGCAAAAGTGTCTAATTTAAAGTCTTGGCCTGAGGCACATGCCCTGCCCAGAAGGCCGGGAGAAGAAAGGGTGACAGGGCCTGTGCCCCGGGCCCCGGGCCGGGCCGCCGCCTTCCTTCACAGGGCAGAGCCACGGGCCGCCCGAGCCCCGCCCGGGTAGGACGGCCAGACCCCCGCGGAGGGCGGCTGCCTTGCGCCCGACCGCCTCGCACCGCACCGCAGGGAAACACCGCCGTGCGGGCGGCGGGCAGCGGGCCCGGCCCCTCAGGGCAGGGCCCCCCCNCGGGTCCCGGCCGCGCTCAGTCCCGCGCGGAGGCGGCCGGTCGGGCCCGACCCCCCGTGGCGGCGCCGGGCCCCGGTGTGCGCGGGCGGCAGGCGGGGGCCGGGGGGTCCTGCNCAGAGTCGACGGTTTTGGTCAAATATTAAGAACAAAAGTGGAACTATCAGTGATTGGGAAATGAACTTTAGGGGCCCTCAGTTTATGAGTGTGAGTGAAAACAGTTTGAAGGAGAACGGCCCTTTCCCTGCTGCCCTCAGACTTCACACATCGAATTCTCGACCTCGCTGATAATTTTGTGGGCACGCATTCTAATAGCCGCAAAAGTGTCTAATTTAAAGTCTTGGCCTGAGGCACATGCCCTGCCCAGAAGGCCGGGAGAAGAAAGGGTGACAGGGCCTGTGCCCCGGGCCCCGGGCCGGGCCGCCGCCTTCCTTCACAGGGCAGAGCCACGGGCCGCCCGAGCCCCGCCCGGGTAGGACGGCCAGACCCCCGCGGAGGGCGGCTGCCTTGCGCCCGACCGCCTCGCACCGCACCGCAGGGAAACACCGCCGTGCGGGCGGCGGGCAGCGGGCCCGGCCCCTCAGGGCAGGGCCACCCCCGGGAGCCGCTCTGGGCACCGAGCCCGGCCCGCCCAGCTCCCCGGGGCGCCGTTCCTGCCGCCTCCCGGGGCGGGTCCAGGTCGGNGGAGGAGGAGGAGGAGCAGGAGGTGCGCGGGTCCCCCGGGAGCGCCGCAGGACAGGCCACCTGGGCGGGCGGTGCAGAGTGCCCCACCGGTGCTCTCGACTGCTGCTCGATACGGCTCTTCGTGGGAAAATGCGGACTTCATATAAGACGACATTGCTGGGAAAAGCCGGCATCTTTCTGAAGTGGTAATTTAAAGTAGTGACCATTTACCCCAACAAGCATAAAATTTGAAACAAGAGGAGGCTGAGAGGTTCTCCCAGCATCCCATGCAGCACATTGCAGTGCAACACTTCTTCACAGCATCCTGATGCTTTTTAACAATGTAATTTCAAATACTGAGCCAACAGCTGCTACTTCTACAAGTTCGTCCTAAGAGAAAGTCCTTGCATCATATTGCACTTACTTTGCTGAAAGCTACCCTAACGTGGCAATGAATAGTATCTGCTGCAGAGCCCTCGAGAGATTTAGGGAATGCTCTGCCCGTTCTCTCCTCTTTGCATCTTTTTAATACTCTCGCTGTTCCATAGCACAAATGAATTCGAGCTTTCTTTTTTCTTTCACTTTCCTTCATGCTGTGTTCTCCCTTCCAGTAGCTTTCCAGTTTTTCACACTGGAAAACAATTAGCAATGTTATCTTCTCAAACGTCTTTTTCTTTCTTTCCGATTCACTGTGGGGGTTTTTTTGTTTGTTTTTGTTTTTTGTTTGTTTTTTTTTTTTTAAGGAAGTCACAAAATAATCCTGTTCAGCCTCTCTGGAGCAAGCAGTTTTGGGCTTTTGTCTCCTTTATGCTTGAAACACAGTTAAACCAAATGCTTTTCCCTCTTGGTGACAGCACTGCAAGCTCCGGGTACACAGTGCCGCTGTGCTCGAGCCGTAGGAGCAGAGTGATGTTGCCCAGCTGCAGCTGCAAGTCAGTAGAAGGACAAAGCTTTGTGTTATGTTGTTTCACAAAAGTGACAATTACTGTGTTTTGTTATCTGCCTTTTCACCGAGATGGAAGGAACCATCTCCTCGGCTGGACTGGGGGCATTCATTTCAAACACATCCAAAAACTACCAGGGGCACTTACAAGCCTGGACTGACTCGAGTGGGCTCCTGCTGTGCTCCGGCAGTCCAAAGGCTGAGCCCGTGCCGGCAAGCAGGGAGGTTCAAATGCTGCGACCAGGGTGGCAGGGGAACGTCCCGCTCCGTGATCCCAAGCTCTTCCGCCATCTGCTTCCCTGCTTGCTTTGCTTGCTGTGGCTGTGCCAGATGAATCGAGTGCTAGGCAATGCGGAACAGATTAAAAAAGCACCTCGCCAGGCTGCCAAGGCTATGGTAAGGAGCGGGTGTTTCGTGGACCTTGTTCAGGTTGCGCAGTTGCTACGGACCGAGGCTCTGGGCCTGCATCAGAACAGCAGCAGAGCATCGGGCCTGGTCCTGCAGGGTGCTGAACCTCTGCCAGGATGTACCACCGTTGCCTGGCAGGCTTATAAACACGTCTGGCACGCAGTGAGTCCGAGGCCACTGTCTATAGATCTCTCCCCTCAAACAACGTGCCTTGACGTTCCTTTTCGATCTAGTCTAATTCGCATTAAAGGGTTATTTGCCTTGCATTTCGCAGCACCCATCACTGGTTTGTAAGCCATTTCTGTGATCCAAGGTGCTACACGTACACTGTAATAATCCTTTCACCTCCTAGTTCTGATAGAGGGTCCCATGGTGATTTACAGAAAAATGCCGTCATAATTGGTCCAAACACACTTAACTTCAGCACATCCCTAAGAACAATACAACCCTCTCTTTCTGGTAAGGCTCTGAACAGAACCCTTCCTACAACTGAGCAGCAATTCTGAAATGGCAGATGGTCTCCCGTAGTTTGGTATGATGATTTAGAGGTCCAGCTGGTCTCTCTTACAGCATCATATATCCTGTGACGCTGGAGCTGAACCTGTGACACATACAGGGGAAGGGAGCACCTCTCAGCCCGAAAGGCTGTTACTTAGTCCCAAACCAGCTAGGAAGGTTGAAAAAAAAGCCAATTAAGTTACTTCTGTCCTAAAATTTTGGTGTGTGTCAAGCCAGCAGGGCTTAACTCCTGATCACACGGCCCTTCTCCATAAGGTGCTTTTCCTACAGCAACAGCATCTTGACTTCAGACTTGGGCCCCGAGCGGCCTCCCGCATGCTGCCCAACTTCGGTGCGGTTCTGAGGGTTAGGAAGGAGGGCAGAGTGTTCTTCCTTGGGTTTGCAGCCTGTCTGTTCTTCTCGTGGGCACTCACTTCCCCTCCACGCACCCTCCCCCCACCCCACTCCATTCTCCATTGCAATTCAAGCCAAGTTTCAATGACTAGAAGAGTGAGCTTACAAGGTTTGAAAGCCACTCCTAAGTTCAGAAGCACCACTACACTGAAGAGCTGAAAGAAAAGAAAGAAAGAAAAAGAAAGTACATTGCACTATAACAGGAATTCATTGTTATCAAACACTGGCAAGTGCTTCCTGAATTTTCTGACAGTGCAATCCTGAGCTGTGGGATTTCAAGAAAGCCTATGGTGCCAGTGACGCCTCTTTGATGCTCTCCAGCCAATTGTTACTAAAGTATTGACCGGTCTGTTTATCTTCCAGCTGGCAGGACTGGCTGTCATTGCCTTTGGTCTATGGCTGCGGTTTGGTGGGGTTATGGCAGACTTTGCTTCAGACAAAAAGTCTCCAGAGTATTTCTTCATGGGTAAGTTAAAGTGCCTGCGATGACAGTAGCCTTCAGAAGGCTACAGGTTTCATCCTGGGGCACGTGCATTGAATTATACAAAGGCCAACAATTCCTGGTCTGAACTACACAAAACTGGACGTTCTGGTGTTGTGTGTCATGTGCATGATGGCTTTCGTCCTTCCTCTGCTTGGCATCAACTTCCTTAGGCCTAACTGAACTCTTCTCTCAGATTGGACCCAATCCTCACGTATCCCAAACGAGTTGTGCTGATACTGTTGGAACAGAAGTTGAGATGGGTCCGAGACTCCTGGAACACGGGGCTCACCAATATATCCTTCCAGAGTTTTCCGTGCAGCTGCTAGCCAACAAAACAGTGTCACTTCTGAATGTTTCTGATACCA
Source organism: Aramus guarauna (assembly GCA_013400195.1). NCBI lineage: Eukaryota > Metazoa > Chordata > Aves > Gruiformes > Aramidae > Aramus > Aramus guarauna. Next base: position 271,499 of record VXBL01005322.1, on the reverse strand, counting down.
GTGCAGCAGTAAGCCTTCTGCTCACCAGTTCTCCCTGTGTCTGCACGCAGAGGCCCTCAAAACAAATCCCTCCGCAGCTGAAAAGTAAAACTACACAGTGGTCAGTCACCTCAAGAACTGTTTGTCCAACCTCGGCAGGAATCAACTAGCTCCCCAAGCCCACAGGACTGGTATTGTTCATATCTAATTTTAGGTATTTAAGATATTTTTTTTTCCTCCCTAGGATTTCCAGTTGGGTTTTCTGGAAATGCCCCTTGTGTTACATATCTATAGACATCCTTAAACAGCAGCTGTGTAGAACTGCCAGCAACTGCATTTCTCTCTCCATTGGCAATTGTAACATGCCTTTACAGCAGAAGAGTCAGATTTTTTTCCTGTTTTAATATATCACCCCTGGAGATGGACTCACTCAATAAAATCCAATTGGTGCAAACACTTTTGCCATCTACAAATGCCAAGTGTGAATGAATACCCAGTCCTGCCTTGTCCATCCAGGCACTCTGACAGGGTGGCCAGGAACGGGAGGTGACCCAGGATGTCCTGTAGCAGTCAGTTACCCGTCACAGGAATACTGCCTGGGCTCTGCAGGTACTTTAAACCCAACCCCAAGCTGCTTTAATATATGCAACCATGCTGGAGCTGGCTGTATAGTACTGTGGGAATAGAGAGGTGGAATGTTTTATCCTTCAGAGTTCCTGTGGGAGTTCATGAGGCTGAATAAAACCGTTCAGATGAAAATTTGATTGGGACCTGAGGGTTACTGTAAAATACGCTGTAGCACCTCCACTGACGCAGCCAGGAAGTATGGTTTACTTTTTCTCTCACATCTGAGCTGCTATGTCAGCAGCATACTAGATTAACTTCATTTCCAGATCCAGTTTATACCTGCTGAATTTCCTGTCATATCTTGGAACAGTTCCCTGCCTCATCCACTTACGTTCGATCCAGGAGATTCAACAAGACAGAAGGATGTTCTGGCCTTCAAAATCAAGTACTGTTGGTTTGTTAGAAGCCAGAAAGTAATGCACCCTGTGGTGTGAATAAGCACCAGTCATTTCACAGCTTTGCAGTGCAGGCTGTAACACTGTGTAAATAAGACATTCTTTGGTGCATGTGTATTTAAATCTCTAAAATATTTAATTTGCTTTAGTCCTGAATAGGAATTACAAAAGCTGTTCAGAGTTGTTAATTTTGGGAAGTCCTGGGGAATGTTCTTGTAAAAGTTTTATCATGTACCATGACATTCAACTATTGGGCTACCACATGTATTTATAGAGCCGTATGCTGTTATGTGCAACTGCTAGCAGAGGAAGTGCTGAGGAACAGGTCATAAATGTGATGAGAATTCTTTTAAACTTGCACTTTTGACTGAATCCTAAAGCAACGTTTTGTTCCTTTTTTGTAATAGGCATTGTGCTCTGAACGGAGCATTCCTGTTAAAGAAAAACAAAACATTTTCTGCTGCCCTCCCTCATTACAAATCACGTTAAATGCTGTTGTGACTTCTAAGCATCTGCTGGGGCAGCCGTTCAGCAGTCTGAGGCTGTTAACAATCCGTGACTAAGGCAGTGGTAAAAGAACGGTGAGGAGTTCAGTGATGGTGGGGGGTTTGCAGCAGACAAGGCTGCATTTGATGGTCACGCTCAAGAGCTTTCCCTCTCTAGATTTCGGCTCTGAGTCGCCCTTGCCAGTTGTGTGTCGGGCCCTTCTCACAGAGACTCTAGGAGTGGTGTTTGTTTGGCTTTGTGTGTTTGCTCGGTAACATGCATTCTGGGTGACAGCCAGAATTTTTGCATAGGAATTCTTAATATGGAACACTGCGCAGCACACAAGGAGCAGCTGCCCAGAGGGCTGAACGAGAAAGCAGATCACCAGTATGCCTTGGAGATATAAACATACGGCCATATATTTAAAAATAATTTCTTTAGCTCTGTTCCACTGACCACTTTTGTGGCTGCCTGTGGTCAGATCAGCTTTGTGCCAGTGCTTGGAACAACAGTGCAGCTGCATTCAGAGTTTGCTTTGTAGGTTGAGGCATCACCATCTTGGGGAAAACATCTCATTTTCTTGCTTCTAAAGAGCAGCACATTCTGCTCTTTTTGTACCTGGATTGAGCTGCCAGCTGAAGCTAACCAGCTTCTCTCTTGTGCTTCCTTGTGATGGTTTTTTTCCTGGATCTGAAATGTTGTTTTAGTTTAAAATAATTGATAATTATATCCTTGCTTTTTCCATTAGGCCAGAGTGAGTCTCCTTAAATAGCCTTGTTCTTTACCAGCAGTCCAGCTGTCTTTTCTGCCCCCTGGAATAGTTCGGGCCATGACTTGGCAACCAGGGCTGTTCATCTTTTCCAGCCACTGAAATGTTTTTGTTGGTTTGAGAACAACTTACAGGCAGCAGTGCTGAGGTCAAGCACATATGTGTTCTTAGTTTTCTGTCGCTTGTGGTTTTGTGTTCAGTGATCCATACTCCCCACTGCAGCTTGCAGTTTTTTAGCCTGCAACTTAAAAGGTTGGAATTGGAACTCTTTGAACCATGTGGTCTCTGTCCACTTTACCAGATGTATCTTATACTGGAACAGCCTCCTAAAATGGGACATCCTCTCTCCGCAGCTCCCCAACTTTTGGAGTTCCCGCTGCAGTGGCAGGCACGACAGTATTTTCATGTTACTCCATCTCACAGTAAGTTTTTTTGTGCCTGTGCTTCAAGTGGTGAGGCAAAACTGTAGCTTTCCTGTTCTGTTGCAGTTCAGCTCTGGCAGATTTCGTATATTCCTCTCTTAGCTGTACCTGAGAGAAAAGAAAAAGAAAGAAAAGATAATTTCAGCAAAGGTCAATAGCTGGGCAGTTACGTCTTTTATCTGAGTTGTCTGTGACATTTTACTGACAAAATGGAGAAAAGATCTGTAGAATAAAGGGAATTCCCTCGGATTGCTTGTCCTTCTTGAGACTCCTGCACCAAGACTAGCGACTTTTTTACTGGGCAGGAAAGTCTGCAAAAATCAGAAGGGAAAGAGAGATGCTTGTGTGAACCCAGGATGTCAGCCTTGCTGTCACACAATTAATTAGTCTTTAATTAATTCTTTGTTCTTAAATTTAAAAATACCTAAAGCACAGAAGTGAAGACAAAGTGCCTGCTGAGTGCAAGTTGATCATTTTTAATGGACTTTTTAATGGTCAGTTCAAGACACTTGTTCTCCCCTCGTTGCTTTTGGTGGGTGAAGAGGAAAGTCTGTTCTGGTTCCCTGGGCAACATGGAGGACAAACTCTCTGTATCACTAATAAATGAAGTGCAGAGGGTCACATCACTGCCAGTAGCAATAAAAATGAAGTGTATGTACTCAACAAGCCCCATCAGGAATGGTAACAAAACCTGATGAATGTGAATGAATCAATCTGGATGACTCTTTTTCATAACTGGCAGCACTGAAGCATTGCTTGTCCTGCACAGCCAGAGAGCACAAACTTTCTGCTATGTTACATTCTCTTTGCTTCAGCTCCATGACCCAGTCTGTGGTTCAGGCATTCATCAGGGCCAAACCAGTTGTAGATAGAAGTTTCAGGGTGGCTGTGGCTTTTTCTTGGGGTCTGTGAGAGCATGAGCGATCGTCCTGGCTTTGAAAGGTACAGTTAGATGGTGCATGCCTTAGGATATGAAGTCATGTCTGGAGTTGAAGGATATTAGTAGTTTTTCTCCATAGCAGTGGGTGCCCGTACAAACAGGAGTTGGCCAGCAGTTAAATCCATGTAAACTGCAATTCTCTGCTCCTGTGCCCCATTATATTATAGTTCTGTTCAGGTATTTTGGAGTCAAGCACTATGCCCTTAGTCAACAGTATTTTCTCTCCAAAATCCAGAGCCTCCCAAACTCTATCAGCCTTTAAAATGAGAGCTGTTGGCAAAGTACCCAGCTGCAGTACCACAAGAGGAGCCTCAAATGGTCCTGTCATCATGTGTATTGGAGAGGCTTTTAGTCTGTACTTAAGCAATGAACCTGTCTTTCTTCCTATCGTCTTGTGTGCAGGTCTCTTCTGCAGTTGAGGAAGAATGGTTTAGAAAAGGCTGATGGTGGCCTTGAATGGAAAATGAAAGCTGCTCCACTAGAAATCTGCTTTAAAAATATGACACCACCACTACCACCACCCCCCCCCAAAAAAAAAAAAACCAACCAAAAAACCCCACACAACTTACTCAAAATGAAAGTTGTTAAAAAATCCTCAGTCTCTGTGCTGGATCATAAAACCTGGCAATCAGTTCCTAAGAGCCAGTATCCCGCCTGGCAGAGTAAAGGCACCACAACCTCAGAATTCTGACAAAACAAGCTAATTAAGCCTAATGGAATAACCTGTCCATCTACCTCAGGTTGATTGTTTTATATTTGCAATATGCTGATATTCATGAGGCTTTTTTTTTAATTAATCACTTAAGCATGATAACACACTTTATGCTTTTTGCCTGTTAAACTGTGCTCCTGGGTAAACCCTTCTCCCACCCTACTCTCTTTGTGCCTGGCTATGTACAAACTAGCCAGCTCCGCACAGCAGCGACAGTTGAACTGGCAGTTACACCATTTCCTTCTTTGACGCGCCCTTTTCTCCTTCCTCCAGGCAGCTGCAAGTCACCCCGGTTGTGCACGCGTTGTGCACGTCGCGCTGGGACAGCACCGCTCACTGAGCGCGTGGGGTGTCCCTCAGCCTACCTGCATGAGCGATGGAGCGGTTGTATCCGATTCTGATCACACCGCCCGTTGCACAGGCCAGAGCTCAGCACCACAGGCTCAACGCTTCTACTTTTCCAGCAACAGCCACCTGTAGCAAGTGTCGTAGGGGACTAGGGATAAACCTAGCGCTGGTCCTGCATGAGGTAAAAAGACATCGAGATGTTTTCTCTTGGTTAGGAGCACACTAAACTCCAGGAACGCTCAGGCTTTTTCAGTTATGTGCTTTGTTTTTCAGACATAATTCTCTTTAAAAGGACTAACTCTGCTCTAGATGCCAGTCTCTAAAGTGGCTTCTGGAAGAACCAAATCAATATAACCCGTTGTATCTCAAGGGAAATGTCCTGTGTTGTGTTTCATTCTGATAGAGCAGGAAATATAACGGGACTGTCCCCTACAAAGCCGTGAGAGGAAAGCATTTTTTCTGTTGAAAAAAATAAAACAACAACGAAAAAGCCCTTAGCTCCTTTTTGGGGTGTGTCACTTCAAAAGCACCTACAGAGAGGTTTTTGATTGCGTTGGCTTGTTTTGTTCCAGCACTGACTTCATCTGCACTTGGGTGGGTAAAGACAGCTCTCTGCAGAGTCCCAACTTCTGCTACTGTGCGGGCTGCAGGTTTCTGTGAATGCATTACAGCCAGACTCTGGGTTTTGGTTTTTTTTGGTTTGGGTGGCTTGGTGCCTGTGCATTTAAGCATTAGAAGTGTATAACTGTTGTTAATATCTGTGTGGAAATGTATGCGTACACACAGGTTTATTCAGGGTGTCCTAATCTAGAGAGGATTGCAGAGAATCGTGAGAGGATTTCAGAACACCAAAAGACTGAGTATTAAAAAGGCAGATGAAATCCAGTATCAATAAAGCAAGGTGACGCAAGTGGTAACAGATAATCTAAGCAGAATGAACACTGACAGACTTTAAATTAGCTATAACCACACGGAAACATGATCTTGGACTCACTGTCAGTTGCTCTTGACAAAAGTGCCTTGCTCAGACGCAGTCAAAAAGACATATAAATGTCAGGAATTACTAAGAAAGGAAATGAGAATCCAACTGAAAAAATTTAATGTCATTGTGTACATTTCCAGTGCACTCAGTGTCTTGAACGCTGCACGTGGTTCTGCTCAAAAAGGATGTAATAAAAGTAGAAAAAGTACTAAGAAGTTTGTCAAGATTATTATCATACTATGCGCTATGAACAACTTCCGTATTAGGAAGTTTTTCACGTGATTCACATCATTAAATTGTGGAATCCATTGCCACAGGATTCTGTGAGGTTCAACTGTGATATGACAGATCCACCTAATACGGCTGTGTTGATTACATCTGACTTGGGTGAAATTTGGTACAGGGTGAGGTAGATATTGGCGGAGGCATTGGAGACTACCGAGAAGGTAATAGCTGACCTACTTTGGCTTATGTGAATTAAGACATAATTATTTAGGGTTGTGAGATGCACGTGAGCAAGATGTGTAACAAGTGCTGGTATTCTCTGGGAAGGAGGAGGCAGTGGACCAGGATGTTACATTACAGGTGGTTGCTTTTAAATTGAAATGCGGGATTTGTGCATCAGCAGAAGCCTACAAACTGGCTTCTTACTGGTATCCGTAATGCTTTTGTGGTTCCAGGAAGATTAACCATGAAATACCTGGTGAATTCACCAAAGACATGTAATTATGTCTGTGCATTGTGCTCAAATTAAGGGTATGTTCCAATTCTCCAGGAATTCATCTTCTTTCAGAGGACTCTGCCTCTCTTCTCCATGTTTTATAAATCTATTTTATAGATAAATATACTAAAAATCTATTAACACAAAAATGGTAATCGCTAGTAACAAGCCTGTTTCGGAACTTGACTTTGCTGCCACGTGCAACGTACACAACTGTCCCTGTCTGGCCTGTTATTTCCAACTCCTGCACGTGTTTCTTATCTTTTCCAATAGTGCATTCACACTACAGGGTCCTTGGTGCTCTGCTGTGTCAGCCTCAGTCGTGTGGAGGAGCACATCTGCCTCCCAGACTGCCATAATGCCCATAAACCTCAGGAAAATCTCTTCATGTCTGGGCTCTAGGACTCCTGTCATCACTGCCTTTGGATCCCTTATACCCAGAACAGAGCTTCTTGTTTTCTCAGTGGAGTATGAACAGTTGGCAGTTTGTTCAGTGTTAGTCAGCCCAAAAAAAAAGAAAAAGTAGAATTATTTAAAATGGAAAGTGACCATAGCAGCCAGGTAAACAAGAAACCCATGTGAAATAAATTCAGACAGAGAGACAGTGTATGTTTGCTTCTGCTCTTTGCAGTAGGGTCTAGACACAGATTTGTATCTCAAAGCCATCAGTAAGGCTTTGGGGGGGAAAAAAACCCAAAAAACAGCCCTGGGAGTGGGTTCTATTCCAGACTCTGAAATTAGATCTCTACCAGCCCAGGTGGCCAGCAGAGTATATGTGGTGGTGATGGGTCACGCGTTGTCTGAAATAAGAACGGTTTTAATGTTCACATCAGTAGGTTCCTGCCTGCGTGCCTTGGGTTGTAAGGTTTCCTTGCTGTTCATAAAACATTGGTGGTACACGCTCCTGCCCATTCCGTGATGCTTTGCAATGGGAGCACAGAGGGACTCTGGTTCTAAGGACACAGTGGTTACTCTGTCCAGGTGCCGTATGACAGACTAAAGAACTGGTGACGTTTCCTTTCAGATGAGTTATGTATAGATTTGTGTGCTACCTTGAGAGTGTTCTTTAATTGCTCTAAGGAACAAAGAACAGATGTCTTGCAGATTTCACTCACCATTTTTCTAAAAATGGGGCTCATCCCTCTCTCACACTTCATGGACATAAAGATGTATTGCAATCAGTAGCTATAAAATTCCATCCTTCTTTTTCACCTACTCTAAAATAATGAAATTCCTTCTTGAGGTGGTTCTTCACGGTTCCAGATCCGCTGTCTCCAAGTACAGCCCCAATAGGCTGTATGTGCTCATACCCAGAGGAAACAGTATCTTATGGAAGAACTCAGTGCCATGAACACAGATGCCAATCTAGAGATCTCTGCTGAGCTGGGGATTTGCCATTCTTCACTATTGGGAACCATAGGTCACTCTGAGATTGCCAGGTAACTTTTTAATTCCCCTTGTAATTGCAGAGTCTCCTAGAAAATGGGAATCCCTCCTGTTGGAATCGTCACAGGGAATACCCCCATTTGACATTTTCCTTTCAGGAAAGAATGATTTTCCCCATGGGATGAATTAAAAAATCAAGTATATAGAAAAGCTGCTGCTTTACTGCTTTCCAAATTTGTTCTTTGCAAAATGAAACAATGGCTGAAGTGTAGGCTTCCCCACCTCTTCACTCTTTTTTAGCCAGAAGAGAAAGCAATTATTAGGTGTTTTCTCACTTGACTTAATGCTATAAGCAGAAGTGTTAGTTTCTCTTCACAGCTTATAGAAACCTGTGTCTTTGGGGGCTGAGGTGGTGTGTTTTAGCACGGTTAAAAATAAAACACCCCACCACCCTAAAACCTGAATATTTCCCCAGAAAAAAGGTCAAGAGAATAGGCTCTGTCAAAAACCCCCAAACACCACAGTCCTATGACACTTCATTTTTCATCCTCCTGTGTTTACGAAGAAGCCCATATTTCCTCCAGTACCCCCATAGTTATTGGTGTCCAGGCTGTGTCTGCTCAGATCAGCCAATTTTCTGTTGCATTTTGCACATGGCTTTTAATTCTTTGCAATGTTCCTCTTCATCCCTTTGCATTCAGGGGCTGAGAGCGATTCGCTTTGTGGGTCCTGCCTGCAGGTGCAATACAAATTCTGGAGTTGTGGGCAGGTTTCTGCCATTAGGTCCAGCATTTGCCCTCCTTAATGCCATAGCAGTGTGCCCGTTCTCAGTATTCTCTCTTCATCGGTTGTCTGCTCCTGTGTGGGCTGTGTGCCGCCCATCAACTCAGAGACCACTTAGTTGTTGAACTCTCTCTCCTCTTCATTAGCAGACACACATCAAAGTGACAAAATTAGGAATCAGGAAATGAACAGTGGCAAGAAGAGGTAAGAGAAAAAATTTAACGCAGGCCACAAATATTTGCTTCCTTTCTACCTTGCACTTTTTAAACTTCTGCTGCACCAAAAGGTGCAGCTAGACAGCCTTCTAAAAATTATCCATTCATCAAAACAAGCTCTCTACCTTGACCTGACTTGCAGACACTTCTTTTTGCCTTACTGAGCTTTGAGGTGAACTATTTTGTGTCAAGAGTTTCTAGCTATCAAATGTGTTCCATTTTGTGACTGTAAACTAAGTGTTTTGTTTCTGTGCTGTGCTGTAGAGGCTGAATTGGGAGGCCATGCCAAGGCTTTGTATTTTACTATGGAAGTGCTAATGAATAGAAGCTGATAAAGGCTTTGCTTTCCATCCTGCGTTTTTGAAAGGAACTGGCTTTAGCAAAGCTTAGTTACTTCTGACACACAATTTTATTGCATAGCAATGTGTGACATTAACACCATCAAATTTCTGGATTTGTCTACTTTGCTGATCCTAGCTGGCTAACTTGAGGGCTCTCAGTGCATGATGTCTCTAGGTAAGGCTGTGATTCTAAGGGGTGCCATACATTGTCACCCTTTTCTTTTTCTTTACTTTCTAGAAAGTCTCACTTTTCAGTTTAGGTCTATTCCTATTAAGAATTTGAGGTAATCATGCCCTCATTGCTGCATATAGCCCACTAGGAAAAGAAATACTAGCTCCCTGTCTTATATACTTACACCACCTGGGATGTTTCTGAATCTATTGCTTTGACAGCCTTCCTGGAAATCATCTTCCAGTCGAGCATACCTGGATCTGGGTGCTAGGAAGCCTCCCAATGCAAGCTGAGAAGTAACCTGGTCCCTTTGAATTTTTTTCAAGCTACTCCTCAAGCGTCTCATTCCTGTGTGAAAGATTACACATGTGTGTATATAAAGTAGCCAAGTAAAAACATCTTTAGTTTTGTGGAATTTTTTTTAAGTGTCATCGGTATTTTTCATCTAGAAATAGCTCTCTGAGTATCAGCAACTACTAGTCCCAGGCTGAGAAAGGACAAAATCTGGAATGAACTGTCCTGAACAGAAGATGGAAGGAGGTTTTAAACCCTTGGCTGGCTCAGCTGTGGGGCCAGGCAAGCTCAGCTTTGTTTAGTGAGCGGTGTGAGTTCTTCCTGTAACACGCCTTAAAAGGGAAGTTCTGATTGAGGTAGCGGTTTAGTTGTGAGTCATGCAAGTGAAATGTTAAGTCTGTTTCTCAGACAAAAGCAAATTGAAATTCCTGAAAGTGGTGAGCTTTGTCTTTGCTAGCTGGAAGCAACAAAAAAGAAATGGGAAGACTCTCTGCTAAGTTGCCTGATAAGTAATTACAGGGACTGGAGTAGGGACTGACACTCAGAAAAGGGTTCAGGAAACATCTTTGTAATTACACTCAGTTTGTTACCATGGATATGTCAGGAAATGGCAGGTTTGGGGTTTGGCAGTTGAACAGCAGGTTCTGCACCTGAGAGAAGTTTTTTTTCTTTCCCAATTCATCTTCCACAAGGAGCTGACCTTTCTCTCTTGAGCCGTATGTACCTTTGTATATCCATCCCTCTGTGAAAACCACTGTGTTGTGAACATGTGTACAAATATTAACTTGAAGAATTCTCAGTCCTAGTAAGTCACAAGATGCTGAATATTAAAAATCTGGAAAATACAGAATCTGAACTGCCAGGACAGTCAGCAGCAAATCCCACATATCTGCCATCACAGAGCTGGCAAAGCCATATTAATTATAATCGGTTTATTTCTATTTAGCAGAATGTGTTCCTCAGCAGCAATCCTTGGCACAAGAAAGGTTCCGGTGCAAGAAGGATGGAGGGGAGGAGAAGGCTCACAATAGCTGGGACAGATATCTGGCCAATATACAGTGACTGGACGTGGATGTGCCAATGAATGAGCAGCAGGCAGGAGTTTGCCTTCTCCAAGCAGGCTGCGTCTGCCTGGCAGAGTAGCTAGATGCTCTGCACTAGAGCATCGATTGTTTTTTCATTTTCCTAGCAATCACTGCAAACTGTCATTTGTAGGGCTTCCTAGTCTAGGTTACACAAGGCTTGCTAACAGTAAATGCCAGCAGCTCTGTTAACCCTAAAGATTTGGGTCCGATTTTAAAATAATGTTTAAATTGGTAATCAAGAATACAAAGTATTCTCATGAAAAGTGCATAGTCCAAGCTGGGAGAAGGCTCACTGTGCCCTCTGGTGTGCACAGTCTGTAGCTTCACTGTCCCCTCATAACGGCAGGAGGGAAATGAAGTAGCAGTGGATTGGCATGGCAGATTTCCTTACGTCATTAAATTTGCCTACACACAGGTAACTCCTTGTGCTAGCAGCCTCGAGTCCATTCAGCAATACAGTCCCAGGGAGAGGTTGGCCAAAGTGTCCGAACAGTCCCCTAAATGATTCGGTAACTGCATAACACTTAACCGCAAATGTCCAGACCATGAAGGTGATGCAGTGTTGCCACTGGCTGCTGCAGAGCCACCGATTCTGCCTGTTGAAATAAGGTGGTGGGAAGGTATCCTGCACTTCAGATGAGGGCAGCATGCATCACGAGATGCTGTTTGAAGGCCACGCATGCAAGGTTCTTGGAATCTAAAGTCTTAGACACTCTACTCCTTTCATATAGAATCACCTTTTTTAATGTCTGATGTGATGTGTCTGATTCTGTGACTCTATCCATTTTCAAGCAGCTCTTCTCCAAGTCTTCTGATCATGATGCAGTGATAACATTAGCCTTCAAAAACTGCTGATATCTCACATTTTGACACTTGCATCAGTATGTTGGAGGGAAAAAAGGTAAAGTAGTGTTGCTGGTGTATGCCTGCCCAGCAGGCAGTAAAGCAGCTACTTATCCTAAATGGAAGATGCCACGCTCCAAATCTCTGAACTGTGGACAAGCTTCCATTCTCTGCAGTGGCCAAGCCTAGGACTAGTGCTGAGCTTATGACCTCCCCCAGGCTGTTCTTCCCACTCATTATTTTGCCAGAGGGTGCAAATTCATTGTTTCATTCACTTCCTCCATCAAGTTCAAGTGGTTCCTCCAATCATCCTCTTCTTTCCAATAGCAATCAGCTTTTTCCCCAGTCAGAGCATTGATTTCAGAGGAACATCACAATGTAGCGCCTGTCCCTTTGCTGAAGATCTTCAAATGTCCATTTTATATACTGCCAAGCAACTGATAGACCATAGCTGCCAGGTAGCTTTTTAAGTTCCACAGGAGTACAGCACGTTTCCAGCCCCAGGTTTCACAGAAATAAGCCCTCTAGCAACGTTGGATTTTTTTATTTATTTTGCTTTATGTTCCTCACTGAAAAGTCATAAGGTGTTTCTGGATGGTATGGTGTATGTTCTTCCTGGACTGAGCTGCTCTTGGGACAGGAAACTTGGGAGGTGGAATTCTTCTCATTTGTCTCCATGAGATTCTCCCAAGAATTCTGAAGAAATCATTGGTCTCCTTTTGTGGCGAGAGAACCTTTTCTGTGTAACAAGTGTTCTTTGTGAGAGCCAGAGACCATTGTTACTTAAAAATGTGTGGTTTTGACAAAATAGGTAGCAGACTTTGGGAAGAGAAACCTTAAATTCTTGTCTGATTCTGATTTTTCATAGGACTCTATGTATTGGTGGGAGCAGGGGCTCTCATGGCCACAGTTGGATTTTTTGGGTGCTGTGGAGCAGCGCGGGAGTCTCAGTGCTTGCTTGGAGCAGTAAGTAAAAGGTTTCAAGGGCCTGGGCTGTGCAGAAAAATCATTCAAAAGCATATGCCTTGTGTCAATAGTGAAAAGATCTTTACTGTCCAAGACCTGAAATGTCTTATGTCCTTTTACTGGCTAATCTAGCATCTCTAGCCACTGTGCTATTGCAAAGCTTCCATACATGAAGAAGTTCCATTGCTTGTCTTGTGGTATATTTCCTGGAATTACCTTCTGTCTTTTCTGAAGCTACCATCTGAGCCACATCTTTGCCATTTCCACCTTTATTTCCATGTTACAGACCCTGCTTACCAGCTTTTTTTCAGTTACTGTGCGGGCTGTTGAGGCCTGGGCAAGGATGAGGGACTGACTCACAGTCCATATAAAGCAGAACTGTGCAAGGTATATTAATATAAGATTTTCTTCTTCCCTTGCAGTTCTTTGCTTGCTTGTTGGTGATATTTGCAGCTGAGGTCACTGCTGGAGTATTCGCCTTTATAGGCAAGAAAGTGGTAAGTAGCGAGCAACTTGTAACGTAATAATGGGGCAGTTATGGATTCCAATGCTGGCTGACCTACAGGCTGACTCTTGCATAGAAAAACTTTCCAGGAGACTTTTCCCAGGAAGACTCTCTGACATTGTTATCTGGAGTCAGTGAGAGGTTGTGTTACCACAAGTCCAGAACAGGATGCAGTTTTTGCCCCTCTCTACTAAAGAAAAGAGAGGGTACTGCTTGGGAAAAGGGCAAATAAATTCAAGCACTTAACTTTTCCAACTAACAGTGTTTAACCAAAACACAGCATACAGCCTATGTATATGCTGACCCATGCAGAGACCCTCTGAATGCCATCAGGCCACAAAACCTCCTAGCTTTGCAATCACGGTACCTCAGTTTACCAGGCATAATTTTCTTCCCTGGAGGCTGATGACACAAGCTGGAAGTCTGCACTGGATTGGGGGTAAGCATGATTTGCTACTCACTTGGGAAGTTTGATTTCTGCAGGCAATACAGGAAGCCCAGAAAATCTATGAAGATGCTTACGATGACTATATGAAAAACCCAGGGGGGAAGGTCAACGGGACTATCTATCACTACCACTTGGCTGTGAGTACTCCTCCTAAACTTTAATACCTTGCACTGCTACTCTACTGTCACATTACCCTTTAACATTCAGAATGCCTCCCACTGAGGTATGGAAGAATAGAACTGAGTGTTATTTAAAATGCAGCCAGAAGCTCACAACCTGCTTTCCTGATGGCTCTGTCAGGATTCTGGTTTTCAGATCCAGAGTGATCCCTACCTTTGAAAGTGAAAAAGTGAAAATGGCCAGGCTTTTAAATTTCAGCTGATGTTTCTGGTCTTTTTTGTGCAGAAGATAGGACTATCATGGCCCTTTTGGATATTAAAATCCAAGAACAAATACCCACAAATGCAGAGACAGGTAGAAAGGTCTGAATCTCTCTGCATTTGTCAGAGAGGAAAAACTGTGACCTGCGTCCCAGGACCTACAATGTGGCAGATCCTGTGTCCATCCTGTATCTACACTGCCTCCCACAGAGATCAAGCCCAAGCTTTGGTGCTCCTTACAGCATTCCCACGTTCTTTAGAACAAACATTTCACAACCTCAGACCCTTTTAGCCTTCTCCCATAGCTGTTATTTCTGACCCAAAGAGGAATTCCAAGCATTTTGTGGGAGATAGGCAAACAGGAAAAACAAACCCTCTGAAACACTCTGATTTATTACTGTCTCGAAACCCAGCTCTATGTTTTGTCAGAAATAAAGATTCTAGCATTCTCTGTTGTAGCTTTTGTGCGTTGCCCATAATTCTGTATGCACTATTTGAACTTTCTGCTTTCTCCCTTTAACAACTCCTCTTTCCTTGTAAGCCAGGGATCGGATCTGCTTTTCCAAAATCCATCTTTGTTATGAGATACTGTGATAAAAATCACTTCTGGAAATTGTTGTTAACACAAATTTATCTGTTTGCTAAGGCTTCAGATAACTGAAACTGATTTTTGAGAATTTTGGCCCATACAGTTAGGAGGTAGCAGTTAATATAGGGAATAAATTTATGACTTGATCTATATTTTTTCTTTTTTTTTTTTTTTCAGTTATTTATTGTCTCACTTTCAGTATGAAACAAGTCTATGGTTTTGTGGTGGCTTGACCCTGGCTGGACGCCAGGTGCCCACCAAAGCTACTCTGTCACTGCCCTTCCTCAGCTGGACAGGGGAGAGAAAATACAATGAAAGGCTCCTGGATCGAGATAAGGACAGGGAGAGATCATTCAGTAATTACCATCATGGGCAAAACAGATTGAACTTGGGGAGATTAGTTTAATTTATTACCAATCAAATCAGAGTAGGATAATGAGAAATAAACCCAAATCCTAAAAACACCTTCCCCCCACCCCTCCCTTCTTCCCAGTCTCAACTTTACTCCCAATTTTCTCTACCTCTTCCCTGCAGCGGCACAGGGGGATGGGAACAGGGGTTGTGGTCAGTTCATCACACGGTGTCGAGGAGGAAGGAGGACTCCTCACACTCCTCCCCTGCTCCAGCCTGGAGTCCCTCTCACGGGAGACAGTCCTCCATGAACTTCTCCAGCGTGGGTCCCCCACGGAGTCACAAGTCCTTCCAACAAACCTGCTCTGGGGTGGGCTCCTCTCTCCACAGGGCCACAGGTCCTGCCAGGAGCTTGCTCCAGCGCGGGCTTCCCACAGGGTCACAGACTCCTTCAGGTGTCTCCACCTGCTCCAGCGTGGGGTCCTCCACGGGCTGCAGGGGGATATATCTGCTCCACCATCAACCTCCATGGACTGCAGGCCTGCCTCATCATGGTCTTCATCACAGGCTGCAGGGGAATCTCTGCTCCAACGCCTGTAGCGTCTCCTGCCCCTCCTGCACTGACCTTGGTGTCTGCAGAGTTGTTCCTCTCGCATCTTCTCACTCCTCTCTCCTGGCTGCCACACACTGTTGTGTTTTTTCTCCTTCTTAACTCTTATCCCACAGGCACTACCACCATCACTGATGGGCTTGGCCTTGGCCAGTGTTGGGTCCATCTTGGAGCCGGCTGGCATTGGCTCTATCAGACACAGGGGAAGCTTCTAGCAGCTTCTCACAGAAGCCACCCCTGTAGCTCCCCACTACCAAAACCTCACCATGCAAATCCAGTACAGGTTTCCCCTTCTTTGATTCTTCATCTCTTTCTCTCTCTCAGCTCCAATGCTGTGGTAAAGATAATGTGGAACAACAAATGGGATTACCCTGTCCAGAGAATATCCAGATGCCAAAGGCAAGTGTCCTCTGTTCTGGTTGTTCTAATCAGTTTTTTGTGACAATGGTTTAGTAAAATTTGAGACATTCTACAAGTAAAATAAAAGAAGAACTTCCTTTTTACCTTGCAAATACCAGCATGAATTTTCATACAAAATGGAGCAGAGTGGAGGCAGAAATAAGTTGGAGGTCATATTGAACATGCCCAGCCCTCATTTCTGAAGCCTGCTTGTAGCATCCCGTGGTAGCTGAGACAGTATTACATCATCTGAAAAGTGGGAAGGATGTAGCAGAACAGGAGTCCTAAATGAAAAGCCCCGTGAAGGCTGAATTTTGGCAAGTGCCTGCCTTGGTAATGCATGGAGACTCCTGACTAGAACTTTGTTGGTGTTAAAGATACTGTTATTTCTGTCTTTTGTGGAATCTGCTTGTGAGTACAATGTCAACCTGAAGGGCCAAACTTCCTGATTTAGCATGGCCTATCAAAAGGGGCTTTAAATTTGGGGAAAACTGTTTGTAAGAAAATGACTTGGACATCTCAGCCTGTACAGGCAAGAGGTAGAGATGTCTTGTGCAAAAAGGGAATATGCTATGAAAATTGTCCAACAAAACATAAGGCATAGATGCAAGAATTAGGACAGTGACTGCAATAATATTTATCATGTTTATCTGTTGTATAGTGAGAACAGCTGACAGAGTTGGTTGGAGTATATTTTTCTAGGAGTAAAAAAATCTTTCAATTTTGTTTTTAATAGAACTGCCTGGTTGAAATCCAGAAAGTAATTGATGCTAAACTGCATTTAGTTGGAATTGTTGGAATTGCAATTGCTGGCATCACAGTGAGTAAATCCATGTTCTTGCTCTCTCAAATCTATATTTGAGCCCAGTGCTCTGTCCCTTACTCAAAGCTTTGTGGAAGGTGTTTTGCAGCAACTGGTGAGATTCCTTAAAGGTGCAGCTATTCTTATCACTTCCAGTGTGTCTTCTCTCTGGGAATTGCCCACATCAGTGCTAGCAGACTTGTGTGACTTCGTTTTACCAGTTCATTTTGTGTCCTTAGGCAGGGTCCAAAGTATCAAATAGTAATCTTGTTTTGTTGTAATAGTAGGAAAGTGGAGTGCAGATGAAACAAACTGAAAAGCAAAGGCGGTAGCAGCATTTCGTCTATTCCAAAACAACTGCAGACTGATGCTTTAGGCCCTTTGAGGATCCTTTCCTTAGATTTCACAAGGAGTAGAGATTACCTACCCTTTGTATAGAAATGGCTTTCCAGGAAAACGCTGGGCTGGCTGTAGCATTGGTTCGATGTGAAACATAGTTGATAAACAGATTTTCTAGGTCACAGATCCAGTGATCAGTATGTATTTTGTTAAGGGAATAGCATTTAAACTGCATAGTTTTCAGAACAGCATTTCTTTCCTAAATGTATAGCACCTAGTTACAGGTAGCTGTTTCACTGAATTGTGTCATCAAAAACTCTGTAATTTTCCTTATTGTTGTATCCCCAAGGTCTGCTCCTTCATGACGGAGCTGTGACCATTAGATGTCACCCTGCTGCAAGGATGTGGCAGGAGTGAGCAGTCAATATCAAACACAGGCTTTAACAGAAAGCAGTTTCCAGCATGCCTGTGCCATCCCTTCCTTCAGACTGAGAAACCAGCAGCAGTCTGAAGCAGCATGAGGAGCCAGAATACTAGTAAAGAAATACACCTTTAGCTGCTCTGAAGAGCAGGAGGCTCATGGACTTATGTAGACACTTAAAAGCTGATGAAGCGTTTATGTATGTAATAGAAATCGTGGCGTGGGTAAAGGGGATTAAACAATCCTGTGATGTGTATAAAATGTGCAGGTGTACTCAAAAATACAGAAAAGCAACGTGGGTGGCACAGAGTTCCAATAACCTCATTGCTCAACAAGGATACACTAGAAATATGAACAACTCTTCTATGGCTTCCCACCTCAGATACAGCAGAAGTTATGAAATGATAACCTCTTTAGCAGCAGAAACATGTCTGTACATTTTGCTAGGCTTGTTTCTAGCACTTCATGGAGTGTGACCAGTTAGCTGCCGCCTCCTTCCTTCGGAGGTGTGTGGGGAGGACGGGATATGACCTCAGTGGTTTAACTGCCTGATGGTACTGCTCATCTCCCGTCAGTGGCAATGAAGCCTCAGGAGGTAGCTGCTAACCACTTCGGAGAATCAACCTGTGGCAAAGAAGAAATTTCTGGAGACTCTGGCAACACCCACTGCTCTCTGCTTTCAACATTCCCTCTAGTTAATTAGTTCCCTAACATGAACAGTTTTATATTTAATGTATAGTCTTGGCCTTGAGTAGTACCTGTTAAGAGCAAAGCTTTCTCTGTAAAAATGCAATGCTCAGCACCAGTTCCAGAGACCTGGCTCCTCTGGAATCATTCGCTCTGCTCTTACTCAAATGTGTATACAACATTCCACGTAGAAGCATTCTGAAACTCAGAATCTTTTGGTGCAATACTAGGCATAATACCAACAGTCACAGTTATTGATGTCAGTGAAATTTAATAATATTAATGTTTGGGGCTGTTATGCTGGCCTTGACATTCAGAACAAAGAACAGTAAAACTAGCATGAGCAGATAAAATCTTGGCTTTGAGTATCAGTGAAATCTGTTATGTTGCCTGATGTCTTGGGGTTTGTAGATGGAAGCAGTCACCTGTTACTCTGCTGTAAGAACATTCAGATTGTTCTGATATGCAGGCTATTTTATAGCTGTTTTGTAAGTGGATCCCTAAATTGCATCCCTTCTCTTCTAGATCTTTGGCATGATATTCAGCATGGTTCTGTGCTGTGCGATCCGTAACACAGGAGAAATGATCTAAAACTTTCACTGCACAACTGAGTCCCAGGAGTTCCAGACTAAGCTTTACAAGAAGTGCTCTTCTACCCAGTTTAATAATTGTAATGCATTTTAATTAGTGTTTTAACATACTGAGAGGAAAATATCCCATTAGGTGAGCAGGTGAATTGTATTAGTTACAGTAAAACCAAAGTGAACAAAAAAGGGTTTTAAAATGTCCTTTTTAATGAAAAAAGCAAAGGTGCATCTAAGACTAATTTGATTTTTAATGTTTGTATATGTCCAATTAAGAGTTTACACATCTATAGACATTGTGTAAGTACAAGCATATCTCTCCTTATAAATATATACGCACATGAGCAGGTACCTGTATATGCAGTACCTTGTTTAGGTAAGTATGTGCAAATGGAATGTGTTGTGTGTGCATGTTTGCATGTATATTCTTCCAGAGTCTCACTATGCAAGAGTGTACACACACCTGTAGGTATACAATGCTTGAAACCCTCTCATACTGAGCCCCTGATTGCCAAGAGTTAGCAGAGGAACAAATGCCATTTATAAATAAGACCTACGATCCATTTTGTAACTGTTCTTTCCAAAGCCCAAACAGAGTAGAATTGATAAAATTGGACTTTATTAAAAAAAAAAAAAAAAAAATTAAAGCTTAATGGTCTGCTCCACCAAACTTTAATTCAAGTGAGTAGACCCCTTGACTTCACTGTCATGCAGAGACTGGATTTTTTTTTTTTTTTAAGGACCAGACCCTTCATGCAAATGCAGAAAGCTCTGGGGGAGGAAACATGTCCAAGGAGATCCAGGCTAAAGGAAGAGGGGGAAAGAGGTGAGAAGCTGGCAAGATAATGCAGTCATTTGGGAGCAATTGCAGTGCAAAGTGTGCTTAAGCTTCCCAAGCTAGCCTGAGATACACACAAAAAAATAAATCTCTGAGTTAAAGGGGACACTAAACTCTTTATTCAGAAGTCCCTTTATCCTGCAAGACTCTATATGGTCTATGTGCTGGTGCAGGAGTGGAGCTTAGATCCAGAAAAGCAGCAGCTTTGTCAGATATTCTGTAGAATCTAACTGGCCTGCAGAAGCCAACCGAAGAGCAAAAATGGTCAGGGAAAAACACGCAGCACTTTAATATCCTCTGTTTCTGCTTCTGTGACTATCACAGCTTCCATGGGGCTCTTACCTCAACCTCTCACCCTTTCTTGCGGGTGTAAGGCAGGAAAGAAAGATGGGACATTTTTACAGAGCCATAAAATAAATTTTCTTACTGGCACCTTTAGATTGCATGTCAGGTATAAAAGTTACACTGTGTGCTTGAAATACCTCAGGGCTTGCGTTTACATAGTTTGTTTCTATATTTTTATTTTTCTATTTGTCATATTTATTCATAAGAGAATGCTCCTTTTAAGACAGCCTAGAAGGGAGAAAGGTTGTCCCCAGAAGGGGAAAATAAATTACATCAAAGGCTCAGAATCTCTTAATTTTTGGCTTACTCGAGATAATTCACCATTTCAGAGAACAGCTTTTTGCTAACAATATCCACATAGCAGCTCTGTCTCACTGATGATCGCTAGTTCAGATTTCTGATGCAGTTGTTCTACATGTGATGGGGAAAAGTTCAGCTAAACTACATATCTCATTGAAATGGTCCACGATGTCTAACAGGACTTGGCATTTACAAGTCATGGGGTCTTTATTCCACTGAAACACGGTAGAAAGAAATCGAATTTCAGAAAATGCATGCATTCTAGTGCACATGTTTGTGTGGAATATACATCCCTCACGATATTATCTGTCATTTCCCAAAGAAACTCCAACTCCCATCACTCTTCTGTTACTTCAGGATTGACAATAGCGTTGCTGTTCCACGTATCCAATTTAATTGATGCATCTTGCTGTCTTTTACATAGATCCCTCTTTGCAAATTGTTCAGCCACAAACTGTGACGCTGAGACAGCTGTGCACTAAATGCTGCGTATGCAGCAGGCACTGCCAGTGGAGCAGTTTCTGGGCCTAACTTCGGGTGCCCAGCTGGCAGGGAGACATTATATCGTACGCCGAAGAAGAGTTAGGCTTGCATCACTCCGTTCACAGCTGATTAACTATGGATGCCATGTAAAAGTAGGGCCCAGGCCATTATTCTGCTGGAATCAGACCAGGAAAATAGGGCCCCGATCTGCTGTCTGCTCCCAAGAAAGGCTCAAACAGGAGAATGACACTGGCATCAAATCCATGAGGGTCTCAAGCCGAAGGTAGGAAAGTGTCTCACAGCAGACAACTGACATAGCCAAAGCAATATCCTGGACCCCAGGTACACTTGAGACTGTCCCTACAAACAGATAATGGCATACAACTGGGGTGTTTTCTCCCAAGGTAATACTGTCAGAAAGAAGAAACCTATGTATAGTGTAATTTTTGCAAGACAGGTTTCCAGGAAAACCAGTAAAAATAGCACAATAGGGAAGCCAGTGGTTCAGGTTCCAAAATTATTGCTCTACGGGGATAGAAATTTATTGCAAATAAAGCTATTTCCTTCTGTTACGCTCCCCCTTGTAATGACAGTATTTTATTTATTTTAAACACATCTACGTGTAATTGGTTTTAATTCCCCAAATTTGTAGCACCAGAATGTCACAATAGGACCAGAGTTTAGCGTCTTTATTTGTTTACTGTTTCTTGAGAAAGTTGGAAGATGCCCACTCCTGCTTTTGAGATGCACTGAATAAAAAGGCAGCTTGCAGAAACTTCTGTTGCTTCCCCAGCCCCCCACTCCCCCAGAAGTACAAAAACATCTAAATGCCTTATGAAAACAGGAAAGAGTTGTACAAAGAAACCTATGAATTCAGACTTGAACAGCCTAACTTTCTGCTGAAGTGTTTTGGGTTTGTGGTGGTGGTTTTATTTTTTTTCTTCCTCTGAACAGTGGATTTGTTTTTCTGAGCATAATTACTGCTTATACTCTAGGGTTTACTGCTATTTAGGTATATGGGATACTTGCACTGCATATCCAGAACAAAATAATACCAGTTACTGGTTTAGTTCTCTAAGCTATTGGTTTAATTTAAGCTGGAAATCAACGTGTTATGCAACTACTAGTGCCTTTAACGGAATCCAGAGATATAGCCTCTTTTGTTGTTTCCTGCTGTTGTGAGGTGCATAATATATTTGCAGTTTTCTCTGCATCTTAGTAACTGAAAGTATTTTTTAACTCATTAAGGGACAGAAAATGCAGCTGTTCTTTCCTTGTCAAAGCTGTAAGAATTTTTTCCTGTTGCTTTTAGATTGTAGTTAGTTAGCAACTCCAATTTCTATTGACTGGCTTGAGCAGCCCTTTTTAAATGCTCAGATGTCACAGGTCGGGTTATGGCTATCAAAACTGGATTTATAGTGCCCGCAGGTGATTGTGCTGCTGCTTTCATTTCAGCTCTTGAAAGTGCAAAAACTTTGATGTTTGCTGGCAGTACAAAATCATTTCCAAGCAACTATACCATATGTCTTCAATAAGAAAGCTTTTCAAAGGTAACTAAATCCAAACAAGTATCTAAACTTCCTCAAATACAGTTCTAATTAACAAACTCCCAATGCTTGTATGCACCAGATACAGAAAGTCAGCAGAAGTACCCCTTCAGTCCTGTCCCTTGCACCTGTTTCAGGGGAAAAGTAGCAAAAGATCAAATCCCTCCTGGTGGTAATTCTGAAAGTACATCACACGCATTTTGTTCTTCTCCTGTCAAACAGTTTGTTCTAAAGCATAAAGATGTAAATTGTTGATATCCTTATTATATCTCTAAACATCATTATTGACATTTCCCTTGTCTAATTTTTCTAAGTAACTGATTTCAGTGTGAGCTTCATTTGTTAAAGAAAAACCTCAGCCAGTTTTGATATCTTGCAGAGATTGCACAGGAGCAGATGAAGCACAGCCCTGTAATATCTCTGCAATGAACTCATATTTCACTTTTCTTCATACTGAAAGTGATAGTTTTCAAGAAAAATGTATTTCATATGCATTGAAAAAGAAATCAAGTTATCTTAAGCCTTCAAATCCTATGTTTTACAGCCTTTGGAGGCTACTGATGAACAGCATCAGAGGCCATTCATAGAAAATGTACATAAATAAAGCTTTTCAATCTTACTTCTTCCTCTCTGTTGGTGCTCCAGCCACTAGGTTCTCCAAAACACAAACCACTTCCAATAGCACATCTTTGTTTCTCTCGCACAAATTCTAATTCTGGACAGAACTGGCGTATCGGTTTATACTGCAAAGCCTGTAGCAGAATTACCTCTATGGCAGCTTTCTTTGAGAGAAAAACCCCTCACCTTATCCTGTTGCCGAAATCAGCTTTCACTTCCCTTCAGTCAAATGTGAAGTGGCGTTTTATCAGCTTTTCTGTCTTGAATTTCAAACAACTTTCTAATAAAAATAACCTGAAATAAACGACTACCGGAGAGAACTCGTCTCTGTGCCCTCCAGCCCCCCACACACTCCCCGACTTCACGCGTGGGAGGTTCCGCGACCCGCCCCGCCCGGAGCTCTGACAGTGGCCTCCAACAGGGACCCC
>VXBL01005322.1:186022-246528 GCA_013400195.1 Aramus guarauna | reverse complement strand
GCCCCCCCCAGCCCCCCGGAGCTCCCGCACGCCGTGTCGGGGGTGATGGTAGTTGTGTGAAGCCCAGGCGCAGGGCTGTGAGGTGGTTAGCAGCAAAGTGAGAGGATGAGCCAGGTTTTAAGCCTCTCCCAGGTAAGAGAGGCCTAACTGATGCGACAACAGTACCGGCATTGAAGAGGAGGCCGATGAGGTTTAAAGGACAAATTTACCTCAGCGTGGATTCTGACTGACCAGGCCCCCTACCTGCCTACTTTGTGTTCTGTGCTCCCATGCTTTTCTGTTACTTCCTCACCAGAATTAGGATGTTATAAGAGGAATATCATGTCCAGTTCTGGGTGCCCCAGTTCAGGACAGACAGGGAGAGACTGGGGAGAGTCCAGCAGAGGGCTGTGAGGATGATGAGGGGACTGGAGCATCTCTTGTATGAGGAAAGGCTGAGAGAGCTGGGGCTGTTTAGTCTGGAGAAGACTGAGAGGGGATCTCACCAATGCTTATCAATATCTAAAGGGTGGGAGTCTAGAGGAAGGGGCCAGACTCTTCTCAATGGTGCCCAGTGACAGGACAAGGGGCAACGGGCACCAACTGGAACACAGGAAGTTCCACCTGAACATGGGGAAAAACTTCTTCCCTCTGCGGGTGACCAAGCACTGGGACAGGCTGCCCAGAGAGGTTGTGGAGTCTCCTTCTCTGTTGCAGCTATTTGTTGAGAACTTGGGAGTCCACAGTTCTTTCACGTGCTGTCACTACGTGGGTTTTACAGTTGTGTTGGGAGCTGGGGAACATCAAGCTTTCTCACTGCCATAAAGTCTTTTGTAACTTAATTGAAACTAACCTCTCTTGGTCCAACAGTTGTAGTAGTCGTCTTGTATATATCTAGCCATAATGGGATTGTTTAAACCATAGGTGCAAGGGACATACCTTCCAGAGGTAGGTCTCCTACTGTTCCTGCAAAATCCTCTGGATTTTCTGTTAATTTTAAACAGTGTTTCTGGAGAATTTAAATTTTCAAACCTTGCCTGTGAAGGCATTTCTTTATCACCAAATTATACATATGACAATTACAGTTCAGGCCTTGTGTAGAATCCCTGACAAGCCTGCAAGTGCTGTCAGCTTATTACTGCAGTTGCCCTGGACAAAGTTTTTGCTATTACCACAGAATGGCTGAGGTTGGAAGGAACCTCTGGAGGTCATCTGGTCCAACCCCCTGCTCAAGGAGGGCCACCTAGCAAATTCCCTTAGTCTTTCAGAGGCTTTGCTGCAGTTGAAATAAAATGAAGGTATTTGGAATAGAGTGCATTTGCAGAGAACTGCAAATTCTTAGCTCTGAAATAGTGGGGGTTTTATAGTTTCATATTGTTAAAAGTCCTTTTACTGCCATTTAATTTATTTATACACTTAGATTTTTAAATTTTTTTCCTGGCTATATTTGCAGTCATGCAGAATGGTAGTGTTGTTCCTCAGTCAGTGAAGCATGGAGAATTTTATTTTTTTGTCAGCCCTCTTCATGCCTTCACTGTCATCTTGCTGTCCTGTCTACAGTACTCCTGGCTCAGCAGAGGTGACACTTACCTGAGCAGGGACAATTTAATCAAAGTGTGATTTCATCCCTCCTGTTGTAGGTAGTAGCAGCGAGGGGCTAAGTTGCAACTCTGTCAGTGGATTCTATAAGCTCTTCTACTTTGTTTTAGACTCACTTAACCCAGGTGGAAACTAGCTGTCATTCTCAGGGATTGGTTTAGTGCAAGCATAGCTTGCCAGGGCGTCATCGGGTGTAATGACACTGACAGGAGGTGGTGGGGGGGAATCTCAGTGGAACGGAAACATTTGTTAGTTTACATTTATTTCCGTGTTCCTGGGTCTGCACTTCTCACCTGTGCGTGTTCAGCGCAAAGGGTGGGGCTCCGCTCACTTTCCCACTCACAAGGGACTAACTGCCTTGTGGGGGGGAAAAGAGGTTTTTTTTGGAGTTTCACTTTAATTTTGAGGGTATTACACTCCCTGTCTGGAGAACAGAAGAGCAAGGTTGGAAGCTTCACTGATTCTTCAGTGCTCACACAGAGACAAGTTTTTCAAACAATATACTTCAGCAGAAAAGAGAGGCTTACTCCACTAGTGCAGACATGAAAAAGTATGCCTCATGAACACAGATCTGGACAACAGTGGTGATGACATAGATCTATAGGTAAGGAAACTGTATGTGCTTAGTCCCAGTTGACTACACTGATGCCAGGGTCCTCAAAAAACCTAATATCACATATATGGAAAAATACTGTTGCTTTTATGAAGGCCGTGAGTATATGTCAAAATCTAAATCTAATTAAAATGTTCAACACTAAAAGTATGCGTTGCCTTTTATTTAATCTCTGAAATATATCAGATATTTGTCTCTGAGCATCTCTTCACAAGATAGCAGGGATTTATGAGCAAAGGCTTATACATACACAGTCATTTCTCCTTCTTCCCCAAAGTAAATTACGGGCGGGTTCTAAAAAATAAACCTGCAGTCCCAGGATTCTGCTTTTGTGCCCGTCACAGAATATCCAGTTAATTGAAGTAACTAGCGACACACCTTTAGAATAAAACTTTGTGCACACCATTTTGCAAACCCATTACGAAATACACTTTTATTTATGTTTAGTTGTGAGCAGAGAGGTACATTTCGACCGCGTTCTGTTGGAAGCTTACATGTTACAGAGCTTCTGTGGTTTAGTGCAATAGTTTGTCCTAACCTTCTCCTGAACACAGTCACTATAATCGGTGTTACATTTACCACACTTGCAGCTCACAGCCACAGGGTAGGAATAATAAGGGATGGTGTGATGAGGACAGCCCGGAATCAGCGCTGTCTGATACAGCATCTCTTTATACGTGCACACGTTCTGTGACAGAGCGCTTTTGAGTAGCAGCTTCTTGCCGTTGCTGTCCTACAAAGGAAAAAGAAATGCATTGTTTCACTGAAACATATACGAGTGTCAGAAGACTTCCTTTGACGTTTTCTCAAACGTGCAGCAAGCAAACCTCTTTACACTTTGACTGGCACTGATATTTTCAGCGTTATTTCTGTTCAGATCTGTAATTTTGAATCTGCATGTGATTGGGGCTCTCCACCCCCGTGGATATGTTCACCTTGCTTTGATGGTTTTAACTAATCTGCTTGCTCAGAGCGCTAACAGTGCTTTGTAACCTGTCTCGGCTACCTACTGACCAAAGAACTTAAAACGCCGCGTTGAACAGTGAACCTCAACCCTACATGTGAGATACTCTCCACGGCTAGCTGTCATAACAGTAGTGGGAGTAGAAGTTACCCAAGTCATTTAGGTTAAATGAGAGGGACTCAATACAATCTGCTTCTCACCTGTTCCATCCTGACCCCACAAACTGACTACGGAGGCTCTGCAGTGGCGGCAGCACTCAGTTCTCTGCTATGCCACGGGTG
Organism: Aramus guarauna; assembly: GCA_013400195.1. Classification (NCBI taxonomy): domain Eukaryota; kingdom Metazoa; phylum Chordata; class Aves; order Gruiformes; family Aramidae; genus Aramus; species Aramus guarauna. The sequence continues at coordinate 243,092 of VXBL01005322.1, read as the reverse complement.
TTACAAACTCCGCGGTTCCAGAGGGCTGGCATTTCTCATCCATGCCTTCACAAAAAGCTAACTTGAAAACACGATGATAGTGTGATCTTTCTGTGACAAACGCTATTAGAATTGGATCATTTACACACAATTTCCCAGTGAGAACAGGCACTTGTTTTGCAGTGATGGCCACTAGAGAAACAGCTGCCTAAAACAGAGTAACGCCTTGTACCCGAGTCATGCAAAATCCAGCGCAGATGGTGGTGTTGATGGCCAGGCAGTAGGCACATTCCCTTTTCTCCACATAGATTATATACTCAGAAGGAGCACAAAGTGATGCTGTTTGACTGAAAGTCAGGCCAAAGAGGAGAGACATCACAAAGAAGGGACTCATGCTAGATGGGGGGGAAAAAGAAAAACAAAGCAAACCCTAAGTATCACTAGATGCACCTTCCAGCCCTTTTCTCAGAATTTGACAAGAACAGTTATGATAGTCTCAGACTAGAAGTACTCTTAACTTTTTCAGCTACAGCCTGACAAATTCTTTCCAGTCTCAGACCTTTAATTGAAATAGTACTAACCACTAAACAGAGAAGAAAGGTAATCAGGCCATTAACAGCATGGAACAAATTCACTTTTTCCCCACTAAAGCATATTGCATGGAACTTTTCAGTAATGAGTGATAAAATGCTGACACAGAAAAATAACAGGAGCCAAAGAATTTGAAAATGTGACATGTGAGAGAACATGAGCCCTAGAATTAACCAGAGATGCTAAAATAATCTCACTGGTTAAAAAAAAAAAAATCTAAAGAAAGCATCCTATAAAATGTTCAAGAGCGAAAAAGAAACAGCTGTGCATATCAGGCATACCACTGTATTTTTACTTTCTAGTTGGCTCAGAGGCACGATGAAATGGGAACACTGCCAAGAATTAAATAATAGATTCAAGCAAATTACAATAAAGAACATCAGCAAAGAGTTCAAATCAATGAATCCCCGTTTTATCTGTCTGTTGTACTGACCTCATTTCTCAGACCTGCTGGGGGATGCCCAGAACAAAAGCTTTGATTAGCTCCGAGACAGTTCCAGGGTCTACTCTATAACGTCTAAACTACAAACTTTAAATGACAGTGTCTACAAACATCTGGACATCACCCTCTAGTCTCCTCCAGCTGTCAGATTCCCGTAGCAAAAGCCATTCGTTACACAGTCTGGTTTACCCTGTAGCTGCAACAATGCAAGTCTGGAAGTACCAACCTCTTGTCAGCTGAATTCTTCCCTATTACAGGAACCTGATTCTGCCTTGAGCTGGGAGAGGCAGTGACCCAGCACAAGCTCTGTGCGTGCTTTATACTCTCCAGGCTAATTCCAGGCTCATCTTACTGTTTATATAATTGCATCTGAATTGCCGCTTTCTTATCGCAAAGTCATCTATTGAAAATTCATACTGAACCACAAAGCAAATGTGATAGGAACAAATGTGTCCATAATATCCTAACTGGGAAACTGGAGCTGGAAATCTAATTATTTTAACAGTCATTCTCTTCTCAGGCTTTTAAACTAACCACTGCTTTAAAAAAGTTATTATTGATGAATTTAATCACTACATAGGCCAACAACATCATGACAGGAAGACCAGCATGGAAATGGAGTCATCCTGAATCACAGAGGACTAATTATACACCTATGTTTTGTGGAAGTTTAATGAAGTCTGGTTCACTCAGTTTGCTCGTTACCAGGCAAACACAACTGAGAGATGCAGCGCTGTACACATAAAGTAACAAATCTCAAATCCAAGCAATTGCTCTACAGTGTGGTTAGGTACAGCCTGACTTACCTACTCAAACAAAATGCACTGAGAAATTATCATCTGGCCTTGAACCTGCTGAGCGAATAATTCACTCTGAAATACTAATTGATAGGGGAAAAACTTTTAAGAAACCACTCCTTGTAGCACAATGAGAAGCAAAATATTGCACCAACACCAGCGAAACTGAGATGTTGACAAATGGGGGGAAAACACCTGTGTTTGGGGCTTTGTGGAATACCTGGGAGGAGAAAAAGAAAGAAAGGGTCAAGTCAGCATGCACTTCTTGCACTGATTCAGCACAAAGCACTGTCCTCTACTGCTCCATCAGCCTTCTCACCATGCTTATTCACTGCGGCTCTGTCAACACCAACCCCTTCGGTTAATCACCTAACTTGGGCTTTGATCTGATGTAGGTCTTATGCAGGTCAACCCCGTTCTTGATTTACGCAGCCATAAGAAATATGGTAAGTTGAGTTTGAGCTGGTAAACATGGCCACTTTGGGGTGTTAGAGGAGTGACCCAGTCAGTCCTGATTCGTGTGCAGCTAATTCCTGAATAATATTGTCTCCTTTTCCTGTGGTTTCAGACTGCTGCACACAGCTCTGTGTTTTAGACTAATTTTCCAAGGGGTTTTTTTGGATAACATGATAGACTTCTTGTTCCATTAAGACTAGCCAAATGCTTTCTGTTTTCATGGAGTCTTTAATTATGGGTTAATTTCTACCAGATAACGTCTCAGGAATTAAATATAACTTTTTCTGGCTTAAGGACGTGAGCAGAGCATTAATTGTACTCTCAGTAACATTTGTCCATCTACACTTAGCAACAGAAGTATAACACTGTTGTTTTGCTACTACTCTAATACATTATTTAACTATATTTTTCTGACGTATTTTAAATGCAGTTAAACATACAAGCTATATGAATATACACATACATACACCCAGATGTAGAGATATATATACACACACACATGCACGTTATGTATACATATATACACTACATATATATGTATGGGTTTGGGTTGTTTAAAACTTTAATCACAGAAAAGAATGTTTGTTCTTTGAAAATCTTAAGAGTATTTCAAAGGAGACAGCGATCCTGAAAGGAAAAGGAAACATTTCATAAAACTAAATCCTGGAGAGGACAAAAAGCGTCCAAAAGACGAATAAAAAATGGCACTGCTAAAGCAAGAATATTGCAGGTGACCTTTGCCTGCACAGCTGACGTAGGTGCAGCCGATTCTTTTCTCTGAAGATTTCACAGTGATTTACAAGCACGGCTTTAGGCAATCGAGCTATATTTGTGCACACTGGTTCTGACAGGAAGCCCCCCACATCCATGTTTAAAGTGCCCCCAACATATCCTGTAAGAATATAGGCAGAAGACAGATCAGAGTATGAAGGCATATATCCTTTGCTGCTTCAAAGTGCTAATCTCTCTGATTTGAGAAAAAATGGGTTTAAACTGGGGGTGGAGGGGGATTCAGTTTAGGGGAAAAGAGGATTAAGAATTTGCTTTGAGAGGATTTAGGGGAATGCCTGCAAACATCAGTAGCAAAGAAAAAGAATTATAACAATGCTTGAAAGTCTATCATAGTGAAGATGAAAAGGAGAATGCAACAATAAAAATTATAGCAATAAAAAAGGAAAACAAACACTAATCATTGTTAGAAGTGAAAAATGTAGAAAACTCACATGGGAAGCTGGAGACTAGGAAATAAACTGCCAGGACAGGGGCCAACAGTAACGTCAAGGGACTTTACTAGATGAAGACAAGCTGTTGAGGCAGAGTAAGCACAAAGTCTTCAGTAAGTACACGTGCACTTGAAAATGTAGTGGCTGAACAATGAACATACATATTTGCAACAAAAGTTATTAAATAAACTGTCTAAGGAATAAATATTTTTAAATCAACATCATTCGCTAGCTAATGCTAATTTCAACAAGTCTTGGAATACTGAGGAAGTTTCAAAACATTAATAAAAGTGATAATATTATGCCAATATTTAAAGAGAGAATGTTGACCCAGGTAACTCTCAACCAGCTAGCCTGACATCTATCCCTGATAAATCAGGTAAAAGAACAGAAAGTTGATACAAGATCTGAGCAATAAAGAATTGACGGATGAGAACATAATTAATGCCTGTCAAGATAGTGTTACATAAAATAGGTCATGCCACACAAACCTGATTTCATTCTTTGAGGTGATTACAAATTTGGTTGTTAGGGCAACTACATAGATGCAATGTCCTTAGTTCCATCTGTCCAGAGTCCTACTGTCATGAAGATTTAGAGCTATTAGGCAGAGTCCAAGGAGGTGTACGCTGAATGTCAGGAATTATTAATCACTGGAGCAGGAAGCAGTGCCTTTATTCACTGCAACTTTTTTACCCAGCCTCTGAATGCACTGCAGTGCATTATTACATAAATACCCGCCCACGTATTAAGAATGAAAATTCATTTATCTGGAAGTATAAAAAATTAGTCTGAGCAGATCTGAAGACTAATGTGAGTACTGCTGCTCATACACAGGTTACCTCCACACTGATACGGACACAGAACCTCTTGGCTACTACCTCTTTGCCGGCATCGCGTTAGCCTGCCCACCTGTCAGAGACGCACTAAACACCACCAGAGTGCCATACGCATTCACTTCTCTTCAGTAATTTACACAAACTATGAGGCTGGTAGAAAACCTTTTCCTTGATTGTCCTTCTGGTCATGACCTATATAGAGTTCCTTCACCACTGACCTGTCTGAACGCTCGATGGGAGTGAGACCCCAGTACCTACTGGGAGCAGCGACAAAAGACTGCGGCAGGACACCAAAGTCCAGTGTGGCAATCTAGGAGTGCCCGAGGCTTCATTCACATAGTTTCCTAAAATCCATAGTTAAAAGTCTGATGCTTATGGATCCATTTCTTTGGTTGCCCCTCTGCTGACCTGCAGACTATTCAGTAATAGACATTTTTAATGTGTTTTTACAGCCGTCAGCTTTGTAGCCCTGTTCTGGAACAGCCAGTTACACTGTTAATTATTTATCTTTAACCTTTCTGTTAACTAAACCAATCCATTCACTGACATCAGTTATTTTACACTTGCATTAAGTGAAAGACAGTATGCTGATGTTCTACAAGAAGTGTTTTAAGTGATCTCTGTAAACAGAATTTAGTAATCATAAAATTCTTGGGTTCATTACCCAGGAATCTCTGCAATGGGCTAGAGAAATTCAGCATGTTCCAGAAGGTCAAATGTAAAAGCAATTTAATAGGATTCTCTGTCACTGACCAATGCCTAAGAGGAAAGTAGGAACAATGAGGAGAAGTTATCACACGTTGTTCCTACTCACTCTTCCACTGTTAGTAGCACCAGACAATGAAAACTTTGTGGTCTTCTAAGCAGATTAACTTACAGAGCAGATTAACTCGTTTCCACTGCATATAGCACTGTGGATATTAAAATAAAAACAAGTCCATGCTTGCAAACAACAGAGAATTAGAAGCTCTGCTGATGAGAAACAGACAGCCAATCAGATTTCTAAAAGATTAGTATTCTGGCAGAGGAATTAATTCCAACCCCATCCTGCTGCAGACCTCCACTGATAAAAGGAAATAAGATCCCAATATGCTGCCATAGAAACAACTGTTTTTGCCAGGTTTTGCATGTAAACAGACTGCGGCTGCTGAATTTTCAAAGCTCATCTGTCTATTGCAAGTTCTCTATAATAGCTTGAAACATAGCTCTCATCTCTTAAATTTATACATTCACAGATGACTTATGCTCTTCTCTCTTTCCTAGGATTAGTTGCAGCATTTCCTATCAACCACAGATTCAAACAGCAATTCTCTTTGTTGCATATCATATGCCAACGATCTCCATTTACGGTCTGAAAATACTTCATAATCCTATTTGCTGTTTGGCTCGTATGTTAGGCCACTTTGTATTTGGTTTCATTTCTCTGGAAAGTGCTGGATATTTCTGTTTTTCTAAGATATACAATCGCTATGCTGAAGACAAAATTAATAAAAAAAAACCCCAAACCCAAACAACAACAATAATTGAAGCCAGAAGCCTTCTGCAATATTATCCAGGATGAATGCCTATACCCACCCAATATCATAACAATGCTAAGGGGTAAAACACACAGATACTTTTTGGTTTCTAAGGGTTGTATTGTCTCCTGATTTAACCGGCAATCTGATAAGCAGTCAGCAGGTAGTCAGGCAAGATCTTCACTGATGAAGATCTGCCATGGAGACTTGACACTGTGTGTGTACAATTGACTTTTTCCGATCAGAATTTAATTATATATGCCGAGTGCGAACACTGGGGTACGTTTCTGATTCTCCTTTTCGGCTCTGGGCAGGCAGTCCTGTCCGCTGCTGCTCTTACTCAACATGCATTCCTCTCTTGGGCAATCTCACGTGCCCAAGAAAAAGAAGTGTCTACCAGAGCTATGACAGGCTGTGAAGCCACCACGGTGAATGCCTCCCAGTGAGGAAGCCACTCAGATTCCAACTAAAAATTAAAATGGCTGTAAGGAAAGAAGAGGGAAGACTATTTTTCCTCGTGAACCCTTCCCCCCAAGATACTCCTGGTAGAAGCAAGGCAAACCAAATTAAATACTTTGATTTCTAGGGACAGAAAAGGTTGTAGGAATATCACTGTTATTTGCAGTTTTTTTCTTTATCGGTGACATTTAACTCCTGTAGCATTTTTAAAAAATCCTTTTAATTTAGAAATTTAAAGGAATATCATTATTACTGTTTTAGAAAGAGTTCTCCTTTATAATAACTATCACATATAGCTGAGGATTTTTTTTAATACATCTTTCTAATCAAAATTTTAATATCTTCCTTACATATACTTGGGGAAAACTGTTTAAAGCGATTCTTCCAGTAGTGTCCGATTCTGAAGAAGCTACTTTTTAAAGCCACTGTGAAGCAAGATCAGCAACTGCTGACACGTAACATTCCCCTTCCTCTCGTATTACCCAGTCCATTCCAGTCGGGTGAGGTCAGCACCAGTACGGGCACACTGACTGATCTCTAACCCCAGTGCAGCTTCTCTGGTTTCCACAGACGTTCCTGTTTCGCCCTGCCCTTCGGAAGGGTCATGGAGAGCCTGAAGGAACAGGCACATGCGAGGACATCGGATCTGTTAGTACCGCCTGCGAGTCCGTACACTGCATTTGTCACTTGGGTGAGTCCTGACAGTGTGATTTTCTTAAGATCTGTTCTTGTTATCGGCATTCTGTTTTGCACTTTCTGCTCTCGCAGCTTTTAAGCAAAACAAAATTCTAAATACCATTCGGAAATAAGTAACTTATCAGTAGTGACGAGTGACAATTATAATGTACCTGGAAGTGCTTCCATGGGCTAACCCTGCACCTACACTTTTTATCATTTAAAAGAGCTGCGATTCAAGCTGAAACCAAGCAATCAGCTTTTCACAACCATACCAGTAAAGATCCCTGGAGCTCCTACTCCAGATCACACAACCCAGGCTTTGGGTAGGTGTCACTACATACGACAGCAGCATTTCCTTGAACTGCTGGGGCCAGACCTGTCTGGTTCAGTTGAAGCCACGAGACAGATGAAGAGCTGCATCAAGAACTTTACGACAAGGTAAAAGTTTGAAGGACTAGGACGTACCGTTCTGTAAATGGAGGGTGTTGAAGAGGTGAGAGCAGGAGACTGACAGCATCTGCCTTAGCAAAAAAAGGAAAAATATTTAAAGTACCAGAGAAAAATAAAATTGCACATGTGGTAAGTAAGGATGACAGGAAGAAAGCAAGCCAACGTGGTAGGCCAGAGCACTGCTCACCCTCCTTGAAGGAATATTTGACAGAAAAGGAACTGGAGAACAGTGTTAGCAATATTAATTGATTATTGATAATTAATATGAAGTAATAATACATGCACATTGCCAAATGCTTGCTTTAAGTTAAGGCAAGCTGATACTGACAAATTTCCTGTTGGAAGCTGCAGGTCCTTCGCTGTTCCACTGAAAGAAGTAATGAACTGGTATCTGCAGTCATTATCAGTTACCATCTTGCTTGGAAGACATAGTATATCCCAGACACTGAAGACCACATCCTCCTTCAAATTGATTAGTAAAGACCTAGAGTAAAAAAAATATGACAAATATATCATATTTCTCTGGAATTAGCATTGGGAAAAAAGGAAATACTCTGTTTAATTGATAACTGATAATTTAATTCATAATGACATTTATTGGCACAGGTTAATATGCATTTTAATATCTTGTGAAAAAGGCATTTAGAAAGAAGCTTATCTTGGTATTACTTTTAAATAAAGCATATATATATATATATAAAAAAAAACCCCAAACCTTTACTTGTAAGTAAATGAGACTAGCCAGTAACAAATATCATGGCTGATGTCAGAATATAGCCTTTAATAAAATTTCTATGGATAAAAGCATCAATATTCACTACTATGAATGCCTGCTAACAGGTAGCTTTCAATTTTTACTTTTTGGAATTGTGCGCTACCTGAAGGAGTCACAAGCCAAAGCACATGCATTTACTAATCTTCATTTGCTTTTCCTGTGCAAACTGGATTAATGCCTAACCTAAAGTTGTTAATATTTTCAATTTTATTTGCTATACATAGACCATTCACAGAAACAGGCATAGTATGAGGCAAATATGATTTTACATCCTTCCTGTAAGCTTTCTATAGTAGTACTAACAGCATTTCTGTAATTTTGCAGATGATTTATACGATGCACCGTGACACACTCATGATATCAGGAGGATTATACAATGCACCATGGATTCACAATCCTGCCATGACAGTACTGGAAAATAATCAGGTCCTAACTGATTACTTACCATTTGAGACTAGATGTGGGCAGTACAGTCTTGAATTTTTACCTGTTTCAAGTGGGCTGTTCTCCACCTTCAAGACATTTTATTTACCACAAGACTCACTGTGACATGCAGAAACTCTTACAACAGTTAACTAACATTTCTAATTCTTACTGCTTAAGTTTCTTGTAATTTCTTTTCCTACAATGTCAGATACTATACATATACCACTATACTGGAAATCATGTTTGGTAGATACAAATTTGTTTTTCATGTAAACTCATGTAAAGTTACATGAACAATCATTTAAATCCTATCTTCTATTGTAAGGCATTCAAATATCACATATTCTGGAATTAGCAAAGCTATGAATGTGGGTAGGTTAGGCTTGATGTGGATTTTGAATCTTAACTTTAAGGTTGCAAAATTATAGTTCCTGTATCTATATGTGAGCCATACCTGAGAAGACTAGATAGAGGAAGTCTCATCACACTCAGAAACAACTGGAATTTTTATTTTTGATTGCTCAGTAAACTAGCTTAGGAGTCGAGTCTGCCTATCTGTGGAAGATGTCCACAACAGCAACAGTCAAAATTAGAAATACACCATCCTGAAATGAAGTAACAATCCTTGGCAGGTATTTAGAACTTGTGTAAAACACCTCTCCCTACTACACTAAATGACAAACTGCACGTATCTGTTGCATTTCCGGTGACTGCATTTTCTTTTTCCTGCAAAGTAGCTGAAGAGATATTAGTAACATCACAAAGTAAAATGAAGAATAAGTGATTTTGCATGACATTCTCTGTATCCAGTAAAAAAAAAAAAAAAGTAATATATCAGGGAGAGGTTTAAATGGATTATTTTACACTACTTACAGTAAAATAATCTTTCGTGGAAAGAACAGACATCTGGAATTTGTGTGTTATAAGCAGCTTCTCTGTTCTTCGTTCAGTCTAATTTACACTATTTAAGCAGACATATTATAAAAACTCAGTATTCCGCAAACGTATGAAAGAACTTTCTCGTAAGAAAAGCCATTCTAACTTATCAGAAAATTTGCTTGCGTAGCAGATTCCATTTCCAAGTATGGAGAAAACCCCAGTATATTCTTTCAGATCTTTGGAGAATATTTGTCAGTTACATACAATAAAAAAATCATTATTAGTATCACTGCTTAACAGATAAGGCATAAGGAACCCAAACTACCAGCCTATACATGAAATTGCTACACAAAAAGAATGAAGTACATATGTTTTGCTACCCACTTGAGATGAATCCAGGATTTGGATTGTTCATAATATTTTAAGATGTACCTGTCATTTTCTTGTTATCTCTAGGCTCTCAAGCAGGTTTTCATTGCTGCTGTGAAACCAAGATTAATGAAGGCTTAACGCAGAAAAAGATGTTATTCTAAATGACTCTTATGCGTACATAGCAGAAGCTGTCAGACTTTAGGAAAACTACCTGGTGATTTATATCTCTAATACATAAAGCAACAACATTTGGTCCCACACTTCAAGTTTCAGATAAACAATTTAATGACATCTCAACATTGTTTTTACAATCTTAAGATATGTCTGCATATTTTATTCCTTATGAAGCCAAAATCTTTTTAAACTGAAGTAATTCTATTGAACATTCAATTTTCAAAAATTCAAAACTGTGTTAACATACTGAAATAAAAGCTACTGAAAACAAAACTGTCTAAAAAGACAGTTCTGACAACATTTTAAATGAACAAAAAAGCAAGACAACTTCAGGTAAAAGTGCATGCATTTTAACAGCTTTAGTACTTCTTTCACTAAATATTTTTTTAATTTCACTGAATTTTTTTGAATTATGTATGGAGAAAAAGAGAGTAAATTTAAAAGAACAAAACTGAATTTATTTAAAACCACTATTTCTAATGCCAGATTTTTTTTTTCTTTTTGAAACAGCTTTCCATGTAGTTATACTTATTTCTAAATTTTAAAATGGGCTAATTTCTCTCCTGACTTTTTATCACACAGGGAATGAAATGTAGAAAACACTCTGCAGGTTGATGTAGTTATGTATCTATAAGGTTTACACGTATAAAGGAAATGAATGTAGTACTAAACATACTGAGCATGACAGAAAAATGCAACAATGTACTAACTCTGAAGGAATAACACCACTGTGGTTGTACTAATCAAATAATGCTAGAGCACTAGTAATTTTTTTCATTTTAAGTAAAGAGTTTTTCAGCTTCTTTAATTTTCCTTTTCCTGTCCATTTTAGAAACTGCAGTCCATCCAGCCTCTCGCATTTTTCTCATGGTCGTAAGTTTCAGTACAGAGCCTGGAGTTTTCAGGTTTGATGTAGTTGGTTTCTAAGAAGGAAAATAAAGACATCCATTAGATTCTATATTGATTAACTGTTTGTTTTGATCTGAAGAAAAGCTAAAGGTACCTTTTTCGGTGTTGTGGCACATAATTGTGAAGCTTGAGGATAATCTTTGTACAATTTTTTAAAAATTTCTTCCTCTGACACTATGCTCTTGAATTAAAAATAAAAAAGTTACTTAATCACACTATATTAAAAAATACATTTTCTTTTCCCCTAGGAATATTAGAGTATGAAAAAAAGGAAAAAGTTAGGATGTTACTATGAAGCCTCAACAGGTCAATAAAAGCAATGTAAAAAATCATTAGAAAAGGTAATATATTTTTTTGTAGAGTGGTACCCTGTTTGTAATATAGTTACTAATTATGCACATATAAATACAATTCCAAGAAAGAACCAAGGAAGTAAAAATATACACAGAAATATTGTCTTGGATACAGAATCCCACATGCTTCATATATATTCTTCGATATAGCAGTGCACATAAAGAACTGCTAAGTAGACATTTTGTTTTCTGTTTTTTACCAGGAGGTCACTGCGTTCAGAGCTATCTGAGTGAGCATCCAGCTGGAGAAGCACTTTTTGCTTTTTCCTTATGCACTGTTCTGAATGCAGATTTGTGCTTTCACTTTGTAGTTTATGTATTGGAGGAGTCTTTATAATATATGTCTGGGAAAGAAAAAGATGGCATTTAAAATTACATTTACAGTGGTAATTATAGAATCTAAAACCAAACTCATAACCGGGTTTACAGACTGAGTATTCAGGAAGAAACTAGAGATGCTGTGGAACAATTATCTTTCCATCCAAAATGTGAAGCAAAGACCCAAAGAAAGAAGGGGGAAAAAAAAATCTCTTTTTGTTTGTTGTCCAACAAGGATAATGAACAGGAGGCTGTGGAAGAACTGAGTTTTATGGCACACTAACTAACTTCTTCATGCTTATCTGCAGAAATCCAGGTTATTCTGAACCATAGTCACTAGATGCAGGCTATAACCAACATTTAAGAAAATGCAAACAAACAGAACTGCAGAAAAAAGCTTTCAGAAAGACACTGATAGCAACACCAAGAACAAGATTGTTTTTACTTAAATAGTTGTCCCTCTAGGACAGGAATTCTTACTGATCAACGATAACAGACATATTAAGTAACTGAGCAAGAACAGTGATACACAGTGGGAGCCCTTACACAAACTGCTTTCTAATATTGCTGTGGAATACTTTTTTTTGTGACTATCTAGCTTTTCAATCCTTGCTTATCACAACAAAAATAAACATCTACAGAGAAGAAAGAAATACAGTCAGAAAAATAAAACAAGAGCAATTCACTATTACAAGTTACAAACCTTTAATGATGGACTACCCACGGGACTTCTTGCAGATACAGAAGGAAGCAATTTTTTCTTTTCCATCATGTTGACTTTTACAGGAATATCATTTGGAGACTTCTTATTTTTTACATTAATAGATGCACGCTCCAGATCTAAATGAGGTTTAGGAGTCTCAGAAAAATAAGTTTGTGTTTTCTAAAATTAAAAAAGGTTTAAATTAAAAGCATTTCAGTGTCTTTTGTCAAGTGTATATAATTTATCATGGAACTTCAATTAGATTGCATATGTATAAATGTTACCAAATTCTAAAATTAATTAATGGTAAGGTTAAAGCTACCTTGGACTTCTTTTCACTTTCAGGAACCATATTTTTGGGGGGTTCTCTTGCAAGATTCTCCTGAAAAGAGTTATGTGATAGGAAGTAAGTATTTTATTTGAATTCAGTTGTTGAAAATCTTCTTGGTGTAATTACAGAACACAGTCCACAATCACACTCTGTTACAAAGTTCACACAAGTATATGACCAGATTTAGTCAAAGTGTAGCATTCAAAAGACATTACTTTTTGCAGTTTTATTTCTTATACAATTTCTCCCATCTCTGCTAAGGAACCTACAAACCATCCTTTTTTAATGAGAAAATATGATACAATTTTTATCACAGCTGTATTTAAAAAAGAAAGAGCTCTAATTTCTAGTTATTTCATTGAAGAAACCAGAAGCATTCTTGTTTATTGAAGTAAATTTTCCTTCACTGTCTTTTAAATTCTATTTTTATTTCTTTTGTCAGGTGAAGAATACTATATAGCAAGTCACAAATCACAGAATGGTTAAGGTTGGAATGGACCTCTGGCGATCACCTAGTCTAACACCCCTATTCACAGCAGAGTGAACTGGAGTAGGTTGATCAGGACTGTGTCCAACAGGGTTTTGAATGTCTCTAAGCATGGAGACTCCACAACCTCTTTGGGCAACCTGTTCCTGTGTTTTATTGCCTGTACAGTAATAGTTTTCATTGTGTTTAAATGGTATTTCTTGTACTTCACTTGTGTTCCCATTGCCTCTTGTCCTTTCCCTGGATACCACTGCGAAAGTCTTGCTCCATCTTCTTTACTGCCTCCCATAAGGTATTTATATACACTGATAATATGCCCCTGAGCTTTCTCTTCTTGAGGCTAAACTTTCCCAGCTCTCTCAGTCCCTCTTTTCTGTCAGGTGCTCCAATCCCTTAATGATCTTCATGGCCTTTTGCTACACTTGCTCCAGTATGCCCCTGTTTGTCTTGTACTGGGAAGCCCAGAACTGGAAACTACTGTAAATGTGGTCTCACCAGTGCCAAGCACAGGGAAACGATCAGCTCCCTCGACCTGCTGGCAACTCTCTAATGCAGCCTAAGATGCCGAGCACATTTCTGGCTTGTGTTCAACTTGCTGTTTACTAGAATCCCAGGGCTTTTCCTGCAAAGCTGCTTCCAAGCCTGTCAGCCCCTAACCTGTACCCATTCTAAAAGTGATTGCTTCCCCAGTGCAGGACTTTGCATTTCCTTCTGTTAAACCTGATGGGATTCCTGTCCACCCGTGTCTCCAGCCTGTCCAGATCCCTCAGAAAGACACCATAACCACCTCCTGTATCAACCATTTCTCCCAATTCTGTATCATATGCAAACTTGCCGAGACTGCACTCTGTCCCATCATCTATGTCATTAATGAAGATGTTATAAAGTATTGGACCCCAGGTGTACATCACTAGTGACTGACTGGCCTCCAGTTGGACTTTGTGCCACACTAATTGCAATCCCTTAAGCCTGGTATTTCAGCCAGTTTTCAATCTACTTTATTGTCCACTTACCCAGCCCATACTTTTATCAGTTTGCCTATAAGAATGTTGTAAGAGACAGTGCTGAGGCCTGACTAAGGTTGAGATAAACAACATCCAGGGTTCTCCCCTCATCTGCAAGTCAGTCATCTCATCATAGAAGGCAATCAGGTTGGTAAAGCACAATTGCCCCTTCATATAAATCTATGCTGACTACTCCAAATCACCTTCTTGTCTTTCATATCTTTGGAAATGGTTTCCAGGATTATTTGTTCCATCACCTTTGCAGGGATGGAGGTGAGGCTGACTAGCCTACGTTTCACTAGATCCTCCTTCTTAAAGGTAGGAGTGACATTTGCTTTCTTCAGGTCCTCAGGAACCTCTGCCAGTCACCATAACCTTTCAAAGATAATTGAGAGTGACCTTGCAATGATAGTACCCACCTCCCTCGGCCCTTGTGGGTGTATCCCATCAGATTCCATGGATTTATGTATGTCCATGTTGTTTAAAGATTCCCTAATCTGATCCTACTCCACCATGGGTAAGTCTTCCTTTCTACAGACTTTCCAGGTCCCATTGAGCACCACAGCCTTTTCCTTGTCCTTTGTCATCAGAACTCCTGCCACATTCAGCAGCAGGTCCCGTAGAAGCCTTTCTTGTGCCCTTCACTTCTCAGTTTTACCTCTAGATTGGCTTTGGCTTTCCTGACATCATCCCTGCGAGCTTGGACAGTGCTTCACAGGGTTTCAATTTCTCCCTACTTCCTTCATACTTGCCAGTTAAGGAGTAATGCAAAACATTCACTACCACCAGAAATTAGACATACTGACTTCAGAGAGCATCAAGCTCTTGAAATTGGACAGCAAGTGAGAGCAAGACCCAGAATCAAAAAGTGCACTTCACAGCTGTTATTATTATAGCGCATAGGACAAGACCAAGCATGTAACCCATACTGCTACATTTAATAAAAAAGCAAAAACCAAAAAACACCACCTTCTCTTCAATTTCTGCTTTAAGTTGTTCCTTAAGGGATGACAATTCACTTTTCAAACATGACAGCTCACTTTCCTGAAAACAATTAGATGAAGGATAGGATTAACTACACTTAACTTGGAAAAAAGAAAACAGTCCAAATGAGGCAGCAATTAATAGGGATATTCATTACAAACAAAAGAAAATTCCATTTGTTCAATAGAGCTAACTTGTCCATAAAGTTAGCATGCCAAGAGGTATCTACAATTCATTTTTAGAATGATTCAATCACTAGAATAACTGATGATCAAAGAAGCAGTTACCAATTTAAAAAAAAAACCCAAACTGTAGACTTGAGTCACACCTCTTTCTATTAAAAAACCTAACTGAAAAAAAGCTCTGTGAAGAAATATTCTGTGAAGGGAAATGTCAGAAAAATACTGCATTTTAAGTAGATGTTGTAGAACTACACTTTTGTGAAAGTCTTGAGGAGATGTTGGCTCTCAGAACGTTTCTCAAAGCTAAGCTTCCCAGAAAGGGAAAAAAAAAAATAAAAAAAACTATGCAACTCTGGACTTGAAGTTTTGTTTTAGTTTGTTTTAAAAAGACCTGCAGTACTACTAAGAAACAAGTACTTGACCAAAACTATTCAAAGTAAGAACTTAAAACACTTGTGAGAACAGGCAGGTAGAGGGGTGGAATCCAACTATTTAATACAAAAGATTCTTATTCAGACATTGAGGTTAGAACATGATGCGCTATCAGGAAAAGTAGACAGAAAAGCACAGCTACTCCAATTTATTTTTAGAAACGTCTGCGGGTTTTTAATGCACGTAATAAAATCTGTAAGAAAATAACAGTAAACAAAAAGTAGTGGTTTGATTTTTACTGTTCAGTCCCACTAAAGCAGACATTTAACCCCCCCAAGTGTTAAATAGGAAGAAGTCTAATATGATATTTATAATTATACTACACTTTAAGGACAGCAGCCCCTCGATTTAATTATCTAGTGCTGAAAAGTATGCCTTACCAAGGATCTTTTTGATGATAACTGCTCTTGCTCTTTTATTTTATAAAGTTTTAACTCTGTATCTTTTTCTTCAACCATTTTATCATATTCATGCTGCATTAAAAAAAACCCAACACAATCAAAACCAGAATGCAACAAACTCAAAACATTTGACTAACTGTTACAATTATAGATCTATCTAGTCTTAAAACATTACTCATTTTTTCAAATAAGGTTCTTTTGAAAATTCAGAAAGCAGTATGAACAAACATTGATGCTTCAGCAGAAACTGTGTAACAGAAAATGCACAAGCAGTATTATTTTGTGGGCTGACAGAGAATGCTTTATCTCTAGGCAGCAGTATGTGTTCCAACACATAAAAACTAACCATATTATATTTATTAATGCTATCTGGTAAATACACCACAAAACAGAGTAAAAAGGAATGTAAATTAAAGTATGTTAAGTTAAACTGCTGAAGGTCACTAAGTAATCTCCTCATCAATAGGCCCATACTGAAGAACACTGCATTAGGATGGTATCAAAGGAAACCTGAATATATATATATATATAAAAAAATCCTAGAAATTTAGATAAATGGAATTTATCTACTAATAGGCATGTTTTCAAAATCTGAAGATGAATTTATTTCTAGATGATGAAAAGCCAAGCATGTGTTCAACTTCATTTTCCTAGACTCAGGTTTTATAATAAAGTTTCGCTTTCTAATTCATAATATTCTGGGTTTGAAATGTTTTTACTTAACATAGTATCACACATTACAAATCACAGAAATCAGTAAAATCTCTTACCTTGTGTTTTTCCATAAGTGCCACCATTTCAGTTATCTTGTGCTGACATCGGATATCAGTTTCTCTCTGTGTTATTGTTGCTTCATCAGCAAGCAACCTCATCTTTTCTATCTGTTAGTAACAAGCTTAATTTAATTCATGAACAATTAACAACAATATATTTTTTAAAAAATCTTAGTTTCATTTCTTCTTACCCCTGTGGGTGCAATGTATATATAGTCTCATTTAGTGTAGTCTTCATTTGCTTTTAAGATGCATTTCAAATCTGACATCTTTTATACGTGGTGTTAAAATGGGCAAGTAAATTTAGATTAAAAATACATCTATTCTTCCATGGCAGAAAAGTGTCATTTTGAACCACAAAGACGTTTCAAGCACTCTGCCCTACCATCTTTTGATATTACCATCAAAAAAGGTGGGCAGGAAAATACTAATATGGGAAAAGTTTTAATCTAATTTGCTTATGCTGTATTTATATCAAGAACAGAATTTCTGTGAACAATATCTTGACAAAAATAATTTTAACTGGGTTATTATTTTTAAAGAATAAGTATTTTAAAAATAGTTCCACTTAAGAATCTAATGTATTAAAGTTTTGCTCACATGCATACACAAGAAGTTCAATTTATGTTGATATGACTGCTACATAACAGCAAGGAGTCTGGCCAATCCAGATTCATAAAACCATCATACATAAAAAAAAATAATTAAAAGTTGCAGTAAAAATTAACAACTCTCACCTCTTCAAGAAGTTTATTTTCATTTACTGTTTTTGTTTCAATGTCTTTTTGATAGATGTCAATTGTTTCCTTATGCTGCTTGTTCATATTTTCCATCTCTAACTGTAATTTATTCACCTTTTGAGAATGCAGAATTATTGCTGTTATTTGTTTGGGAATAAATATGCCAATTTATGGTTTTTTTAACCTCTTATTTTTCATCAGAATCACTCTGTTATTTTGCAGGTATCTGATTAAATTATTTCTTATTTAATGTTCAGCTCTTTTCATAAAAAGTTCAATTTTGGCCTGAAGTGAGTTAGAAAATGCTCTTAGAAACAATGGCAACACCACAATGGGAAAGACAGCCCATACCAGTTTTGTGCACCCCAGTCAATAAAACAGTCCTAAGCTAGAGGCTAGTCAACCACAAAGAATCATTCCAAGATAAGGGAACCAGCAATTAGCAATCTGACACTATTCTGCCTTTTGTACAAAAGATTCTTCAGTATTGCTGGCATGGAATGCAAGGTAGGAAAATGAAGCATAACTGATAGTCTCCTAAGATAGTCTCCTAAGACTTAGGAGTATGACTGTATTATGTTTACAATTAATTTTTTTTCCAGTTATGAAGTGAAGAAACAGTTTATCTAAAAATAGCTTATTGTCCATTTTCTTTAGTTCTAAAAAGGATTCATTCATTTTACTTGCTAATATTAATGAGAATTTGGTGTGAAACAAATAGGAGTCACGTATTCCTAAGAAGCCACCCTAAATGCTGTGAATTCTCCAGGAAGAAAGAAAAAAAAAACAAACAAGCAAAAACAGATGGAGATTTTATTCCCTCCCTTATAAATCTATTTATGGTTTTAGCTGGTTTATGGTATGTTTTCCTCCCAAATGTGCATTTTGATTATAATTAAATCTACCTTCCCTTCATATATACTTGTTTTCTTGCTTTCTGCAGTAATTTTCTTTTTCAATGTCTTATTCTGTTAAAATAAACAAACACTATACTTTAATAAGTTAATAGCATTATGTAATGATTTAACTGCAACAAGTAGGTCATAATCTTCAAAATTCCAGCTTTCAGCAAGCAAATAACTTTCTGTTTGATGGGCAGTTCAGGTTCCAAATCAATTCTCCAAACAAAAGAGTGCTCAACTACTTACTTTAATAATACTGTTACTTCATGACCTTATGAAAGACTCCTCATAGGCAACAACAGAGAATAACAAAAGCGGGTGCAGAATGGGAAGAAAAACTAAGATGCTGCTAACAGAAAATGTGCAGATGTCATGACAAAAAATACAAGTTATATATTTTTACAGTACAGTTATTAACAATTTGTCCTAATGCACAATTCTTGTCTACTATTAGTAACTGAGATAGGTCATTATTTCAAGTATATCAACAATATCTTGTACTAATGAAAACAGTAAAAGTTTATTAAATACATTATTTCAGTAATTGCATTTTTCAGAAGTAAGGATAATTTTACAAACCAAGTAATTCCAAAGGTGACTCCTTAATTTGCTCAGTTAGGATAAGAAAGGAAGTGTTATAAATTACACAAGTATATCTAAAGATATCACACCAGACAAAAACTGTTGAAAAGTAAGTTACCACAAAATACCATGTTTTATGTATTTGTGACTTTAAAAACTGTACATACCTCCTGTTGCAACTCTTCAATGCACTTGGTTTTATTTTCCACCTGTTTCTTTAAATTATTCAACTAAAAGAGATATTGCACACATTTAATTAATAAACTCCTAAAAATGACTCACTGTGTTAGAGATTACTGCCAATGTTCTTAAACAAGCATTTGCACCAGTTTGATGAATTCCAATGTGACTGAAACACATGCTAACGTGTTACAATGATTGGAGTTTTAACCATAAAGTACTACAAGAATTTTGCTAGCCCGGTATTATCAACATTACTAGCAGTGAACCAGTTCCTCAGTGGTTGTACAGTTTAGAAAGAAGCAAAAAACCCCAAACAAACCACACTTTGCAATTTAAAAAATAATCTTGTATTAAGTTCTCTACAGTCCATGAAAAAAGTGAATTTTCATACCTTATTTTCTAGAATCTTCAACTGCTTTTCCTTTCTTGAAATTTCATTTTCAATATTCTTAGCCTGGAATTATAATTGTAATCTTTGACTTTTACAATAAAAATTTGAAATCCATTATGATGTTAAAAAAAACAGGTGTGCTTTGAAATTACAGTAAGAAAGTAAAAATAATTTAACATGTTTAAACTAAAACTCATATTAAATATTGAAAGCTAATCCATACCCCATCCATCACTAAGTGGTTATACAGAAACAAAAAAACGAGGGTTGGTTCTGTTTGCCTGAAATTCAACAAATCTGCACTTTTAGGCCTCCATGTAAAAGAGTAAACATCCCAGTGAGGGTCCTTGTAAATAATAAAAGGGCACAGCATATGTACATATGTTGACTCAACTGGTAGCAGCACTGAAAGAAGAAAGCTTCTGTAAGAGATTATAACCCTAGGTAGAGCTTTACATGGGGAAGAAAAAGTTTTACATTTAGATTTTGTCCTACAATTTATGTGATACATTTTCATGATAAAGCACATGATATGGCATACATTTTCTTCTCTTTCATCCAGTTTACTTTTAATCTCTTCACCATTCTTTGCCATCTTCTCCTTCAAAGACTCCAGCTCATATCTAAATGCCAAATTAACAAGTATTAGTAAATACTTAATTCATAAATTTAAATTCTTTTCACTACTGCTAAATACTTTATTTTCTAAGAGGAGCTGCTAATATTGATGAGAATTTCATAAGCTGTTCAATGAAAACACTCTTAAAATGATGCAAAGTGACTGGTAAGTTAATGTCTGACCTGTACATACTTTTTGTAAGTATGGAAAGATGTTCCCCTTACCTGAGTAAAATAGATTTTAATCTGTAATATTATAATGCATCTATAAAACATGGAAGGCTGCCTGTTTTTTGGGTTGGTGGTACGGAGACTACTTCAGGGAGTAACATTTAACTAGTTTCACCTTTTCACATTTAATCCATAACCTTTAACTTCTATTTTCATTTCCTCCACACCTAAGATGTTAATGCAGAACAGGATAGCTGTATGTAATATGGAGCTATGGCAAAAATTGTTCCTGTAGCATTAGGTATCACTAATTTGTAGAAACTTCTACATGGCCAACATGAATACTAAATAGTTTCTGTTGAGCTACATAACCTTAAAAAAAAGCATTAATCTAAAAATCACAGAAAGCACCACAGGAACACAACATTTAGACTAACTCTGAAGAAATTGAATCTACTTCCTTTAACAATATTGTACATTAATATTTGTTTTTACTTGCCTTAGCTGGCCATTTGCTTCCTCCAGGTTTTCAACTAAGTGCTTTGTATTTTCTTCTTTTTTTCTATTATCCTAAATAAAGACCCATGTAGGTAAAATGAATAAAATTCAAAGTGACATCTTAAAAAAATCAAAATCATCTTAAACAGTATCTTGACCTGCCTTATTCACAAGACTAATTGCACTTCCTTTGTATTTTAAACACAAAAAATAGTTCAGATACTCTACAGAACCATGGCACATTGCAGTTTACTGCAGAGGTGGGCCCGTGCAAGCAGCATGGAGTTCAACAAGGCCAAGTGCAAGGTCCTGCATGTGGGTTGGGGCAATCCCAAGCACCGCTACAGGCTGGGTGAAGAATGGATTGAAAGCAGCCCTGAGGAGAAGGACTTGGGGGTATTGATTGATGAGAAGCTCAACATGAGGCGGCAGTGTGCGCCTGCAGCCCAGAAAGGCAACCGTGTCCTGGGCTGCATCAAAAGAAGTGTGACCAGCAGGTCGAGGGAGGGGATTCTCTTGTGAGACCCCACCTGCAGTACTGCATCCAGCTCTGGGGGCCCCAGCACGAGAGAGACATGGAGCTGCTGGAGAGAGTCCAGAGGAGGCCATGGAGCTGATCAGAGGGCTGGAGCACCTCTGCTATGAGGACAGGCTGAGAGAGTTGGGATTGCTCAGCCTGGAGGAAAGAAGGCTCTGGGGAGATCTAATTGCAGCTTTCCAGTATCTGAAGGGGCTACAGGAAAGATGGCGAGGGACTGTTTATCAGGGAGTGTAGTGACAGGACAAGGGGGAATGGGTTTAAGCTGAAGGAGGGTTGATTTAGATTAGATGTTAGAAATTCTTTACTGTTAGAGTGGTGAGGCCCTGGCACAGGTTGCCCAGAAAGGTTGTGGAGGCTCCATCCCTGGCAGTGTTCAAGGCCAGGTTGGATGAGGCTTTGGGCAGCCTGGTCTAGTGGAGGGTGTCCCTGCCTATGGCAGGTGGCATGAAACTAGATGATCTTTGAAGTCCCTTCTAACTCAAATCATTCTATGACTCTATATGATTTGTATCTTAAATTGAATGTTGTCCTTTAAAAACAGCTGGAAGTTTACAACTTGCCTCATGACTTTCTTGCAGTTTCTTGAGCTCTGTAGCCATACCACTTTTCTCTTGTGCTATTTGTTCTTTTTCTAATAAAAGCTTATTGGTGTACACTGTTAGTTGTTCATTCTTTAGCCTAATTTAAAACAAATGGTCAAGAGAAATAAGAACATGTATTTTGAAATTTCCTTTTCAGTTAAATTCATCCATTACAAAATGTTACTTCATGCTGAAAAAAAGTCCAGGCCTGCATCTACAAATTTAAGCTTTGCAGCAAAGTTACAGTGATGCAAAAAGGTGACAGAAGAAAGAAAGAAAATGAGAGTCAGCTTTTATACAAATATAAAGGTTGTTGAAGACAATGTAGTTAAATATCCAGCTCAATGCAGGGTTAACAATGAATTCAGAAACTTTCTCTTCCTGTTAACCCAGCTAAGTTACAGAGA
The DNA here is from genome assembly GCA_013400195.1 of Aramus guarauna. NCBI lineage: Eukaryota > Metazoa > Chordata > Aves > Gruiformes > Aramidae > Aramus > Aramus guarauna. Next base: position 220,544 of record VXBL01005322.1, on the reverse strand, counting down.
TATGGAACAATTACATACATATAAAGACAGAAAATGCAATTTATAAATATAAGTACATAATAGATATCATACTATGTGCACAGGTTCAAAATTTTCATTAGAAAACAAGCATAGATCATTTCATTGCATATTAAAGTAACTTCTATCTAACACAAAAATAAAGCTAATACTGTATTTTCAAAAATGATCATACGCCTCTCGTTCAAGATCTGTATTCAGTGTCATAAGCTGTTTTAAATAATTTTGTTCCTTTTCAGCTGTACTAGTCAGCTGTACTTTCAAATCATGGATTTCTTTCTGCAGAAGAAAAAGAAAGTGTTTTGAGTATACATATGTAAACTACAAGTCACAAAAGCTATCAGAAATGAACTGACAACACAAAGCTTTAAGATAAAACAAAACTACATACATTCCATAAATTAGCCAGACTGTATCTTTACATCTCTCTGGTATGATGCGGAAGTAGTGTGAGATATTGAACTCTGATAGGAATGCTAAATTTGTTAGACTTACTACTGTAAGTCTAACTAGTCTGCAAAATTACTGACAAAATTAGCTTTCCTTGGATATTATTTTAAAGAAAGACATTTGCTTCAGACATCATAAGCTTTTGCATTCACCTAAATAAAATAAATTATAAAAAAAAATCACAGAATTCCAGTACTATGTGATAGAATAAGCACATACTTTGGATGCATCCCAAACCACAAAGCAAAACTCTTCCCTCAGAAATTTGCTGCCATTACAAGATAAGGCAAGCCTTGTAATGTCATGTAGTTTATAATATGTAAGTGCTTTGAATACTGTTTCCTCCAAATAATTGGTGATACACTGATACCACAGGCACTAGCAGGCAGTTATGGGGAAGATGGTGAAGGAGGGGGAGAGAGAGGGCTAGAGAGAGAGATATTAGTTTTTAAGCACAGTACATAATGAACTTCTGGAATTTCTTATCACAGAAGGCTATGGAGGCACATAGTATGAGGAGGTTCAAAAACAGATGAGAAAAGTGAACATGAACAAGTCCATAAACTCATAGCAAAGGCAACTGACAGGGATGTGTCCTCAAACATCCTTAATACAGGTACTGTAGTGATCTAAGAGGAACTGACCACAGATAATAGTCAGGCTCCTCTCCTACATAGTATCTTGTGCTGTCATTGTCACGAGCAGAGCAGTGCATTGAGTGGAGCTCTGCTCTGACTCTGTGCTATGTCTTATGTTCTTATATACAAGTGAGAAGGTGTAACTTCACTATTTATAAAAACATGTTACTATCAGCCTTTATTCAGACCTCTCTGATTTGGAGAACATTTTTTGTTTCTTTTTCTCTCTCCTGCAAACTTTCTACAGTACCCTCAAGATCTTTCTTCTTCACGAGAAGTCCTTCAAATTTTTCCTGTTTAAGAACATTAGTAAAACTCAGTTTAGAAAATTCAATGCACAGTATATAAGGAACAAATTTACGTGGTAAAATGCAAACCTGGTTTCACACTATCTTACTTTAGCTGATGGATTTTCTTGTTAGACTTGTAAGTACAAGATCCTAAAAACTAAATAATCTAAATAAACTAAATAAACAACTAAAATAATCCTATATTAAGAGTGTCCTTCATATAGCTTAGACTTCTGTAACAGAAAATAGGCCTGTGTCACGGTTCAGTAGGATTCACAGAGACCAGAGCTAATTACCTCAGGAAACTTCCCTATAAGTAAGAAAAGAACAGCCAGTATCACAGGAATACATGGAACAGGGTGTTATAACCCAACAGACCTTTCTGCAGGCTTTAAAGTGTTTTCTCTGTAAAGGGACATGCATCAACACAGTATGCAATGCTTTCTAGACACTAAATGCTGCAGTATGGAGGATACCTCAGCCTAAGTAACACCCCATAAACAGCAAAAATAATCACAACAGATTTTGTGAAGTAATAAGCCTATGAAACTACTTCAGATGAAAAGTGAATGCCATGAGACTAATAAAATGAACATTTACCAGTGTTTCTGACAGCTCTTCAAGTTGCATTTCTTTGTCACATTTTAGTTTAGTCATCTCTTCTACAGCACATGTAATGTAAAATTAATTGAACAGAAATAATTTTACATATTTAGCAGACAGTATAAAACATTTATCCCTTTGCCGTACCCCAATTTTCAAAACTTGTTGGAGTAAGTTCAGAAATTATAAAGCTAAATTATAGCTTAAATTATGACTTCATCTAAATGTAGAGTTTAAAAAATTATTCAGAAGGAATATATATATATGAAAAAAACCTAATAATTCGTCTTAAATAAAATTCAAAGCCTATTATGTTTTCCACAATCAGGGCTTCAAAGAAACTGTGGACTGTAAGAATGTTTACTAAGGAGTAATCTCCAAGTATTGATGCATCTGTGTTTTTCCAGAAGAAAATCTGGACTGCTGAAGATATTCACATGGATATGCTGAAAAAGGAAACTACTTCTTAGGAACTTCAAAATGTTTTCTGTGTGCACATTCACATTACTGGTATTTTTTGCAAGTACTGGATACCAAACTCATTTTTGCTCTGATCTTCTCACAGGTCACATCTCACCTTGTTCTAGACAAGCATTAGCAGTCAACTTTTGAACAGTTATCTTTAGATGCCCTCAATACCTAAAGGGACATCAAACTATATTTCTCATCTATCATATCAGGACTAGAGACATATGCTGCACATTGGGAAAACAGTGCTTAAGACAGATCTCTTACTCTGGGGGCTAAAAAGCACTTATCTAGAAATCACAGGATTTCAGAGCAATATTTAAAGCTAACCACTGTCAGTGTGATTCTACACCCAAGATGGGGAAAGTGGTTTGCAGGAAAGCTTAATGCAAGTGTTTTGTCTCTGCTACAAGCTACACAAGTCAGTCCTGGAATCTACTGTTCAGCAGTCTAACACTACCTCTTGAACAGGTCTGCAGTGCTATCAGTCTTGACTGGAAGAGTACAGAGAAATCAAAAAGACTTCCAGGAGAATCCATGCATTATGGTCTTACTATTGGAGATGTGTGCAGCACTGCTGTTTGACTGTTGCCAGTTACAATGACTACCAAAGGGAGTCAGATGAGTAAAAATAAATTTAAGCATTCCTGACAGGTAGAGAGTACTGTAAAACCATTCTTCCAAGCAACAGGGACAGTCTATTTTCAGAAAACAGCAGAAAACATTTTTATTACTACCTAGCTCATTTTCTTTCTACAAATCTTACCCAGTTCAGCAGACTTATTTCTGAGCTCCAAGGTAAGTAGTTTTGACTCATCTTCATATTTCTCCGATCTAAGAAAATGGTAATAATAATAAAAAAATAAATTGTATAGTACAAAGCACCGTATTTGAAACTTAAAGGGCAATAGGGCAAAGTCTTACCACAAGCATTTTAAGAACATTTACCTTTCAACAGGCAGGTGATATATCTGCCTGCAACGTGTACCAAATTTCACTTTTACAACATTGGAACAGCAGACATAAAAGTAACTAAATATACATATATAAACCTGTATTTCTTAAGAACAGAATTATGAAGGGGGGGAATTGATTTCTTATAGACCAATATCAGCCAGCACAACTGAAAAAAAATACATTAAATTCTCTGCATTTAGAACAGCGTGTCCAGAAAATGAATTTCAGCTTCATATCCCTTTGTTCTTGGATCTGTCACAAACTGCAACTACTTAGAAGACACCTTAATGCCATGTATCCAAAAATCACTGTTTCTTGAAAAGCTCAGTTGTGATAATGTATCAAAATACATCTTAACTGTTCTGTTCTTATTTTTAGAAAGGTTGATTTTAGTTGCTATCATGTTCTTTGACAAATACATAAATTTTAAAACTACAGAAAATCTGAGATACGTTAATAAGAGAAATCAGCATTAAACAGTACTATTATCACATATGGAAGATTATCTTCCTCACTAAATGCTCCATTAATAAAGAGCTGTCAAGTACTAAACGAGGTTACTGTTCTCTCAGTTAAGAGCTGCATTCACACAAAAATCAAACAGCATAACCATCTTGAAGTGCTAATAATTCAAATAACCAGACAGATGACTTTTGAAAAAAACAAACAACTTAGTAGTGATTACAAAAAAAAATAATTACACCAGATCACATATGAAGTTTAGGTTTTATTCCCAGCAACTCAGTAGTATTTTACCTTTAAGATAATTCTTTGAATTTAAACTGTTTAATTTACCTATTCTGCTCCTCTTGCAGCAAGCTTTTCAAATTGGAAATAGAAGTCTCAAACTCCTCTCTCAGGGATGCTTGCAAAGCCTTAGTTTTTTCACATTCTTCCACTTGCGCGTCTTTTTCTCCAGTGACCTGTATTAATGCTTTCACTGCAGTCTGCAATTCGGTTTCTAAGCTCTTCTGAGTAATCTACAAAAAATTATAAAATTTCTAAACATGTTTTACAACAAACAGATACAATTATTTCTTATCTAAACTATCTAATTATTTATGCAAATACTCAAATCTATTTATACTGGAAAATTATAAGCAAGCTGTACCTCTTTTTTTTGCAATGAATTTTTAGCCTCTTCCAGTTCTGCCCTCAAACGTTCTTGATTGATCTGGGATTCCTTTAAGATTTCTCCTTCATGTGCTAAGCAAAAAGATATATGCTTACATTTAAGAAAAACAGGATATTTACTAAAAAATGATTGCATTCCTATTTTACAGATAAACACATTCCTACGACTTAATCAAGTTACATAATGTATTCATGCCATTGTTAAGGAAAAAGCCTCCAAGATGATTATTCAACTTATTAAGTAACAGTAACCAAAATGCAAAATTACATATTTTTATAAAATTTAACAGAATGCAGCCACTGGCACAAAAATGATACTAATACCTTCCTCCCCATTCCCCAGGGAAGGGGAGGCTGAAAATTGCCTCAGTTGTAAAGAACAACGGTACTTGCATCATATGCTATAAATACTTTGTAACATAAATTGCTTAAATATACTGAAAATCAAGTTCTGAAAAGTAAGTTTCCTCAGTGGCACCTGTCTAAGTTTGCAAAACTCAAGCCATGTGTTTTCCCCTTCCAATCTTCAAAAGTTCTCACTCACCCTTAAAAAAGAACCCTTCAAAATTAGTTACACTTCCAACCTCAGTCAATCCTTTGCTGATTTGCAAGTAAGATTCCATTTAAAAGCTGTAACATTTTGGGGGGTTATTCGGCAAAGATGTAAAAATATGTCTTGTTGAACATGGAACAAGGCTACTATTTATGGACTACTGGACAAATATTGTCTTTTGAAACACATTTTGAAACAGATTTGAAACAGTACAATCCAGTAAACAGGAAAACAATCCTATCTGTTATTGTGCCGTGTTTACTATACAAGTCCAACTGAAGTGGGAAAAATCTCCAGAGCAGGGGCAGGGTTATACAGTGTCCTGGTAAAATTTACTTCTGTTACAGAAAAGGAATGATAAGGTATATGGCACCTTTACAGTAGTATAACATGTTCACACTAGAGTTTATTGAAGAGTAAAAGAAAAATCCCTTGCAATGAAGCTGTCATGTCAATACAAAACCAGGGTGTAGCCTAAGCCTAAAGATAAAACCTTTGTTATAAAGTAAGGGCCTAGATTTTATACATACACAGATTACACTACCAGTCCTGATCCCACATCAGCAGCTTCTGCTCCAAGCGAAAATATGGCCTACAAGGCTCCAAAATTCCGCTGTTGACTAGTAACAGAGTACAATTATCATGATCTTGTTTCCTACACGTCTATAACCAATTTCATTTTAACATAGCAGAGAGAACTCTTACTTTTTGCTTCTACTAAGTCAGCAATCTTATTTTTGGATTCCTGCAGCTGAGTCTTGATGTCTCTTATTATATCATCTTTTTCATCACTCTGCATGGTAAGAGCTAAAATCTAACAAAATTAAAATAGTATCATAATGAAGTCTAGGAAAAAAGGACAGATTCTCACTTTCATTTGTGCACTGTGTATGATTAGCATACATACTGCTCTCATTCAAGTTAAATAAGGTGGTTGGTCTTAGTCAAATATTCATCAAGTCATATTACTCTGGATGAAAAAGCTCTTCAGTTCAAAATCAAAACATGAAATTCAACAGAATAAAGATAGTGGAATACCACTAAAGTTAGCAGAATCTGACTTAAATGAGGCTCCAGTTGTTATTTGTGACCTTTTTACTGATGCCCAAGAAACACTCCTCGCCCCTTTGCCATGTCACATGCATCCTCAGAAAAACCAACAACTCTTGACCTTCCCAGATACAGATGGATGCTCTGCTTCTCAGACTCCTGCTTACAAAATAAAAACTCATATCACAATTAATTTCTTCAACTTCATCAGTCTTCCATCATGGCTACCTCATCATCACTACAAGAAAACCTACTCTAATCTCAGATTCCTAAACTCTTTTACCAGCCTGAGGTCTGATATGCATTATAATCCTTCTTCCCACTTTCCTTCTTACCAGACATAAACTATACCTTTCTCAACTATGAGGAGTGATGACAGCTTTGCTAGTTTTATGCTTCTGCACAAACCACTTTTATAAAGGCAAGTGTATGTATAGAGAACAGAAAAAGTATTCAGTGTTTACATGGTGCTTTTAAATCCTGTCACTAAGATGTCACTTGTTACGATACAGCAGCCTAATTCACATTTTATTCCAAGTAAATAACACAGAAGTAACATACCCTCAAAAGGTCATTTGCAATATTCATTTCCATCCTTCCGAAATACAAATATTTTATAAACAACCAAGCACTTTTAAAGTAATCGTTTTCATTTGATATATCAGTAAGTCACAAAAGCAAAACAGAGTTCAAATATTAAAGAAACTGCAAGATTTGTTTAAAAAACAAAGCTATACATATTAGATCATAAAACTGAGCAAACCTGGTTTTCCTTCGCACGGACTTCCAGTTTGCATTCTTTTTCAAACTTGTCCATTTTTTCTGCTTCTTCTTTTACTTTTGAAGTACAGTAAAATCCATAGTTAATATACTAGCTAAAACATACTCCAAGTTAGGTACAATTTCCAGTTTAAGATTGCTTATAATTGTACAGCTGTACAATTTGTTTCCTAAAGAGTAATTGTTGAGGTCACCCTTGAAATTATTTTCTAATCAGACAAATTAATTTTTGCATCAGCTTTCCACAGAATTAGTCCATTATTCCATGTACTACTTAATAGTTCATTATAAGAAACTAACAGAAATGCACATGTAAAAATGAAAAAGCCATATAGTAGAGCAAATAAAGCAAATATTTAATTAAAATTTCTGTAGCTATACACTAGTGCATTATCATTTAAATAAACCAACTATATCAAATAAGTAGTGATCTCTAGACTACATTTTACAGATAAAACTTAGACTTCAAGTGACTATTTGAAAAATAAAGTTCCAAATCTGACCCAGCAGACAAACAACAAAAGGGCCCAGACATTTGATACGAGGCAGCATGAAAAAAAAGAAGGTCCAGACTGTCACGCTGTTAACAGTTCACCATTTTACCACTTTGTACCTTTCTGGTCTGAAGCTGCACACAATAAAATCTATGAAGTACAAAATTGTTAAGCCTGCAGTATAAACACAATAAACAGAATTCTCACATTTTAAACACATTTCCAATCTGGTGTTCGTTGCTTGCACACGAAGCTCTTCAAATGCCATTATCATTTTCTAAAAATTAAATTCAATATAGACGTTCATATAAAACTAAGTACTTTCAGTAATGAATTATGTTTATGGATTGTAAACAAACAGTATTACAAGCTCGTTCATATTTGTAGGAGGAATTTTGTTAAAAACAAAATTCAGAGCATAAACATATTTTGAGTTAACAGAGTAATTATTCAGAGTTGGAAGTTGAAGAATTTCTATACTCAAAATCTAAACAATTTCAAGGATGAAATACTTTTACTCGTCCATGTTTGTAGATCCCTAACACAACAGAGGAGTTGTTGTGCTTTTCTTAGTTGCTACAACAACCTATAATTAATATTTAACTGTTATACCATGTACTCTCTGATACACTTAATATCAAGTTCATCACTCCCAAATGCTTCGCATTTCTCTATTATAAATGTACTAGGGTCTTATCTTCCACACTGGAACAATTAACAACCAAAATATGATGAATTAGTTTATTTGGTAAGACTGCACTTCTTTTACAAATTAAAAAGGTAAAAATTCTTTAACTCAAGGAATATTCACATCTTATACTTCTTATTCCATATAAAATCAACGGTTTCCATCATGAATGTTGTTGTTCTCTGTCACACTCAAAACTGTTATTAATTTTCTTCGTGAGTCTTTGTTCCCAAACGCTGTTGCGTTTTATATACTGAATGTACTCTACACAATACAAAAATAATTCCTGAAAAGGGGCTGAAAACCTCACTTCCTGCATCACATATGATAGTTCTAATTACTTTATCAGAGAACACTCTTTGTACAAAGAGTATCTCAACATATGCACATAAATCAGACATCTCAGCATATCCATATCACTCAGATCACATCTGAGCCATTGTACAAGCTACATCACTTACTTCAACGTTGTTATTAAGTTCCGCATATAGTTGTCTTGTTTCTTCTCTTTCGTGTTCATCTATCAAAGTAAGAATGTACCGTAAAGTTTTCCTTTTGAAAAAGAATGCCAGCTGTCAAAAAGTCATTATGCTTAAACAGCATAATGAATTTTAAAAGGAATTATAGGCTCTTTTCTTATTTAAAAAAATAATTATGAAATAAAGTGCCAAAAGTTCTATAATCAAGAGAAAATGTATATTCCATTGAAACATCAAGCAAGCTCAGCTTTTCAAATTTCCTTCCCAATCTCACTTTTTCTATTAATAATGTAATTCTGGATCAATTTATATAACTATATTAATTTTGACAGTATTAATGTTTTTGAATATGAATGTATCAAAAATGTTAGTGTTTTAAAAACTGTAGTATAAGGTTTAGCACCAAATTTCTTCCCATCAGCAGAGATACCCATGACCACCAAACTGTCATTATAGAATTGTAACAACACTCCATCTCCACCTTTTTCTTTCGTATTTGTAATTGGTATTATTCTTCCCTAAGAAAACAATTATAGAAGAGAACAGTAAGAAAGACAGCTATTAAAGAAGTACAGTATGTCTATGCACAAGTGTTTGTAGAAGCAATGCTAAAAAGAAACACACACTTCTTAAGTATCCAGGATCAAGTCAATAAAATGTTAAAGATTAAAATAACAATTCTGAATTTTATAAAGAGTAAAATCCCAAGTCAAGAACATATTTTAAAACCTCAAGAATTTAAACTTTGCTAAGTTATCCAGCTGTCTTGGCTTGGTCAATTCAGTGAGAAGAATGCTAGTTACTCATAGCGTCTTGGGGTCTGGACCTTTTTTTCCCCCCACAAATCTGTAACTGCTCCAAACAGGATAATGCCGGAAATTTGTTAGAGAGCTGGGAAAGGTAACTAGAGTAGATTCTACTGCCTAAACACAGGCATGAAGTGCCACCTCATATGACTTAATATATTAAAGGTATCTGGATGGGACTGAAAAAGTCAATAGACTGACAAAACTTTAGGAGACCTGCACTCCTCTGGAGTGGCTGCTAGTGGCTAATCAGGGTTGCTTACACTGTCTTAAACCTATACCAGTGTTTAGACTCTTAAATGGCTCCCAGGTTTGTAACCTTTTAGCAAACAATCATACTGACTTCAGAAAACCTCTGGATTTAGCATTGAAAAACATGTGTATGAGACCTATGGCTTCTAATTTCACTCTGATGCAGAGCCACATAGTGATTATCTCAACCAGAGAACATATGTGGAACAGAATGATAGCTTTTTTCCTTTGTGAATTCAGAGAAAGCTAGAAGTACATTTACTTTCATAAATCAAAATTTAAATAGCATTTACATTTGGTGGACTTCTCTGTGAAGTGAGTACAGGTTTCCTTGAGTAGATTACACAGATGCCTTGAAGCGCTGTTTCTAAAAGAGGGAAAAAATACTGTAATATGTTGTCAAAGGAACACATGGTACTTTGCATACCTAGTAGCAACAGGGTAAATTGTAAAGGTCAGCAGAGCATTTAACAGATATATGTAGATTCCCCAGAGAAACTATGGCTGCCCCTGGCTCCCTGGCAGTGTTCAAGGCCGGGTTGGATGGGGCTTTGGGCAACCGGGGCTAGTGGAGGGTGTCCCTGCCCATGGCAGCGGGTGGAACTAGATGGGCTTTGAGATCCCTTCCAACCCAAATCATTCTATGATTTTATGTAACTTCCCCAACCAATATAGTTCTCAGCACGAAAACTCATTATTTTGACAAAAATATATCTGACTGTATTACTTACTCTTTTAAAAGATCTTTATTTTCACATATCTCATCTTCCAGTTTTAAACTTAGTTTTTCATTTTCAAACTAAATTCATAGGGCACAAATACAAAACCACATTGTTATTGAAAAATATACTAGAAATATACTTTCACTTCTCAAATCTCACATGAAAATGTAATTTTCTGCATCAAAAGACAGAAATCTGTTTTATCTGATATTACATGCTGAGCCATCTTTTGTTACAGTTTGCATGAAAGACATAATAATAAACAACAATTTACCAGCAACTGAAACACTTACAGGTATGTTATTCATACATACATTCACACACTACGTATGCGCACCCGTTCTCAGAATAACTGTTTTCTCAAGGGAAAAGTCAAACAATCAAAGATGACTCAGGTTACCAAAGCCAATGCAAACAAACAAACAAAAAAGGACCAATAAATTGTTTAAAATGTGTATTTCAGTCCTGAAGCTGTCCATCACTACCAGTGAGATAAGAAACTGGGATAAAGCAGAGTGCACTGCTTCCTGTATGTGTTGAATACAGCAATATGCATGAGCATACTTTACACATACCAGGAGGATGAAACCTTACTCAGTCTTGAACAGGTTTCTGCATACCCACAGTATGACGTGCATGTAAATAATACAAAGATGGAATGTACATTGTTAAAAAGAGGAAAATAATTTTTAAAAAATAAAATGTTACTTTTCCTGTTAATAACAGTAGAGCCATTGGTCATTGGTATCTAGCCAAATGGCTTCTTTGAAGTCATTGCATTAACAGTTCAAAATTTCTTCAACCTCTGCAACATTCTTTAATATTTAATTGTATGAATAATATTTCCATACTAAATCAGAAGAACTTTCTCTTTACTTTATATATTCAGTGTACATTGTACAATACTAGCCTGCAATTCTTGAATGGCTTTACGCTGTGCTTCAATAATCTTTCTATTTTCTTGCAGTTTTCTTTCTTTCTGCTTTAGTTCTGATTCTACAGTTAGTTTCCACTGCTTGATCTTCTCAGCCTCTTTGTAGAGTTTTGAGTACAATTCATTCATTGTTTCTACATTCTGTTAAAACAGGTTCCACAATTCAATCTCAAATGCTATTTAATTAATAATGTTTTAGATACATATTTATCTCTTAGAAATATCACAAGGGTAAATTCTTATTTCCCACAGATGGTGACACAAGCTTATATACGATCAAGAATCAAAGTTTAAATCTTTATGCATCCATTGTGTATGTATCAACAGACATTACAGAACAAGTAAGAGACACAAAACACAAGTGAAAAATGCTCCACTGCCTTCAGATATAGTGACATCGCTAAATAGATAGCCTTAAAGGTATGAGTAACTGCACTCCACCAAAAGTCAATAAAAGTTTTGCTAGAATTATCAGTGTAGCCAAGATTCCTTCTGTTAGGTTCTTCACACCACTTCCCTCCTCTTATTCTGACAGATACTGCTACATTAAGTAAAAGCAGCTTCAGAGATCTTGTCCAAGACTACCCGTGATACGTTTTTGCAGTTAACTCACACACAAAGCAGGAAGGAAAAACAACCAACCTTGTGCTCTTAGAACATCTTTAAAGCACTGTACAAGCAGCGCTGGTTTAGGCAGGTAAGAGTAATACAGTAGGCCACAGGGCACTTCTGCAGTTTGTTTTAGGTATGATGTCACCTAACGCTCTCCTTGTTTTCGTTGCATCATATTATTACAGTCCTGACTGTAGTTCAATAGCCACTAGGGCTAAAAGAAGTTTAGTCCTCAGGGATATGAAAATCATTAGGAGGACTGAAATAAGTATGTTCCATTTTGTTGCAGCAAACAGAAACAGAATTTTGTATCTGGGAAGCACAGGAAGCTATCGCAAAAAAAAATTAGCTTGACTGAGCTATACTAAAGCAGAAAAACATTGGTAAAGACGCTATAAGAAGAATCAAATGCTTGAGGATACCACTCCACTAAATTCATTGTTTTATAGATAAAGAAAACAAGGCAATTGGTATAATCTGCTTCGAGTTTCCAAAGAATGACTTCAATCCTCGGCTTTTCAACAGACTATTCAGAACCAGTTTCACAAAGGTATTTAAGTGCCTAAATCTTATTCTGATTAAAACTCTCAGACTCCCCAGGCACTTTAAAAAAAACCACAACAAAAACCAACCACAAAAACCAACTTGAAAATCACATTAAGATTTAAAGGCATGTTCACTGAATCACAAATATCTCCTCTAAGTGATTCAGCTTTCAACAGGAGACAGAAAATTATAATTCCCCTTTGAGTACTTCCTTTAGCCCTGAAGTATCTACTGAATAGTGCTCTAGGCACTGTTTTGGGAACAAATTAAGATGCCTGAAGAAATTAGATACGCAGAGTTTATACTTAGCTGACCTCTTCATCTACTTCAGAGCAAAGTTTTACTTGATGTGAAATCGTATCTGAAATATGAAGAGATTTTGATCAATGTATTTCTAAAAAAATAACAGAGGAACTGTATTTAAGTGTGACAGCTATGAAATTGTTAAACTACTCATGAAAAATGTTGACAATATTAAAAAAAAATTAAAAGAATGTGCAAGGTAAATGCTTGGTTTAGTCTTACCTGAATCAGTGATTTCACCACGGTTTGCTGTACTCATCATTACAAATGGCAAATTAAAATCATCATCTGGGCATTTGTTAAAACCCTGCACAAATTTTAAAAATTAGTTCTCTTATGGGTAGACTTGTAAAGAAGAATTATAAAACCCAGAAAAAAGTACAGCTAATATGAAAATAGAATTTTCCATTAACAAATCAACTACGTGCAATTTTCAAGGCCTAAGGTATTGGTAATGGCTTTGGAAGTCTCCTGCTTGCTTCTTACTTCACAGTGCTTTTCAAACTGCTGGTCTTTTGTAGTTTGCTTTATTGGCTACTCTGTGGTCAAAGTGGAAGCTTTTGATGACAAGAACTTATTAGGTATTGCATAACTGTACACAGTCGCATGGTACAGGACTCATTAGCCAATTTTTTTTTTTCAAGTCCAGTATTTGTTACTTATTTTTTGCTTTATTCCCAAGAGTACTCCTAAAACACACTTTATTATATTTTAGCACAAAGATTTCGCTTCACAAAGTGGTTTAGAAGTCGTAGAAATTTGTAATCGAAACATATTTCATAAGGAGCCTCAACATGAAAAAATACCTTGTTGAATCCACATAATTCAGAGCATGGCAACAGAACATTTTCACTGCACACTTGATCTGGTGAGACCAATAAATCAAAGCCAGTGAGGGTATCTGAGTGGTGTACTTTCCACTTACTGAATTACCCACATCAAACATGCATTTATCATTGGCGGTGTACAGTTCAAATACATAGCAGATGCTGGCAAAGATGATTCTCTTCAGTTTCCGTAGAAAAAAGTAAGTCTTTGAAATTAATACTTAAGATGTTCCCTCCCAGCACCAATCTTTAACAGATTGCAGGAAAAGGAGCTCAGTGCACACGCTTTCACGCATACCTACGCCTGTGTTTCCCAGGACGGAGGTTCAGGACTTTGCTTGTGGACTGCCCGGGAGGACCGTTCCCCCCCCGTGTCCCCATGGAAGGGTGCCTGCGCCCTGTCACCGCTCTCGCCCCGCCGCCCCCTCCTCAGCCGTCGCCTCCACAGCAACCCAACGCAAGGCAGGCGGCAGGACCATTTACCTGACACAGCCCCGCCGCCCGAGCGCTCGTCTGAGGTTTGACTGCAGACACCTGACCACCGCTCAGGCGCGGCGGCACGAACAATTTAAACGGCTTTTCTTTTTCCATGGCCTCGGAGAAAAGGGCGGGTCTCAGAGCCAGCACCTCATGACGGGGCACACACTAACGCCCCGAACTCGCCGGCTGCTGAGGGAGGACAAAAAGGCGGGAAGCAGAAGCGCGCGACCGAGGCGGGAAGGGAGGCGGCGGGCGCGGCGCGCGCTGGGCGCAGTAGCGGTACTGAGGTGATGGCGGTTCTGCTGCGGCGCCGCATCGCCGCCAACGGTCGGCGTGGCTTAGTGCAGATCCCAGATCTCGCAGAGCAGGGAGGTCAGCCTGGGGTCCTTTGTTCTCCATGTCACCAGCACCTCCGCGTGGGTGTGGTTGAGGGTGCGCAGTTCCGTGAGGCGCCCGATAAGGCGGGCGAAATGTTGAGGGTCCTCGGGGTGGTGGATCTTCGAGTACTTGTAGAGGATACCCAGGAGCGGCTCCTGCAGCTCTTCTACGTGCCGCTTGTTCCTCAGGAGCGGGCGGTCTGGGGGAGCGCGGCGGGAGAGCGCGGTTAGCGGGCGGGGGAGAGCGCGGTGAGGGGCCGGGCGGGAGCGGGGAGAGGGGCCGGGCGGGAGCGGGGAGCGCTGCCGCACCTGAGGGCTCCATGGGCCGAGGCCGGCAGCGCCTGGGGCGAGCGGGAGCTCGTTGGAACGCGCAACAGCTAGTCCCCTCCCAGATTACCTGAAAAAAACACAGTTGTTGCTACAAGCAGGGCGTATTCGGTCTCAGTCACTTTCAGTTCCCCCATGCTTCTGTAGAAGTAAAACAGTGCGGTAATAAACTCCTCGGTTATACCTTAAAAACGAAACAAAATAATCAGAATGTTATTTCCATGCAGAAACAGGCACTGTTACCCATCATCTTTGTCCTGATCTTTTAAGGCTCCGGGCTGTTCCATTGCATGAAATAGCAAACTTTGTGAAAACAATGTTAATAGCTAATGTAGTAACAATAGTAATAATTATAGTTAATGTAGTCACAAAATCGCAGTTGTATTGTGGAGCCTTTGATAAATACAGCTCGAGGCATTATCCTGGGATGTAAGCAAACATGAACACCACCTCTTCCTTCCCCGAGGATGTAGTGCCTGAGTGTGTAACGGGGCAGCTGGAGGGAGGGCAGAGGAAGAGGAGAAGAACACGAGCAGTGGCCGCACCACCGCTGTTGCTCAGTGTGATTTAAGAGCAGGGCCAGCAAAGCAAAAAATTCCCAAGTATTTTGATTCTGAGACCTCCCGTTACCTGTGGTCGTAGTGGAAGTTGGACTCTCTTCACTGTGAGACATTTCCATGGAATAAATGTGGGTTTTATCAGGGTTTTGAACATGACAACATGTCGCATGATCAGAAAGTCTTACATGACCTGGAACAAGAGAAATGACAGTTCCCAGCCAAGCTTAATGTGACTTTAAATATTTGTCTGCATCTGCTTTGTAGATATATACCTGAAAATGTGTGAATTTTCCCCAGAGCCATGCAGATAGAAAAAAAATTGTTCTTTTTGGCATTCAGCACCAAGGTCATTTGTTGCATTATTGTTGGTCAAAGTCTCTTGTGTTAAACTTTACATAATAGCGCTGTCATTAATATAGCTAATATAATCCATCCACCCCACAATTTGTGCCAACACTGGAAAATGTTGCTCTTTGTTTGGAACTAATGGGAGGAAAACAGAGGTCCAATTAATTTTTATTTTTTAATTTCTAATTTTTTTGTATGCTCTTTGGAAAAAAAAGCTTATAGAATGTATATGGGCATTAACGGTACTATTCTAAGTACCACTATGCTTGAATAGGAAATTATTCGAGATTAGGTCAGTTAAAATGAGTAGAAGCGGTTTCAAAATGGTGGAACCTCCTATGGGTATTAATAGAAAGCTTGTTAGTCAAACTTACTTTCACTTGTTGATGGTTGGCATTCACTGATTCTTTGGTTATATATTTGGGCTGAATGCAAAAACATTGCCTCGACTGTTGACCCTTTTAGCAGGGCGATCTGATCTTCACTAGCTAAACTTTCAAATCCTGCAGAGAAAGATACATGTTAAGAACCAAGGAAGGCTGTGGCTGCCTTCAAGCCCCTAATGTGAGTTGATAAAATGAATTTTTTTAAATAAATGCCTTCACTGGACAGGAGGAGCCATAGTTAAAAGAGGCATGGACCAAAGACTATTGGGGTCTTTCTTGCTGGTCCAGTTGTCAGTATCCAGTGTTAGAAGATTCACAGGAAGATAGAAGTAAAAATTTTGGGACCAAGCAAGACTTTATAAAAAATGTCTTCCTAATACTTGACATATAGTACATGGCCTAATGCCTTATAAATTTGCTACATTGCTTAGTGACTGGATATTCTCCTTATTCATTGGTATCTCATCTTTTTAAAAACTGTATTAATTTTTTTACAAACTAATTATCTGCACTTATAATTCAAGAGCAAAGGAACTTTACTGATACTTTTCTTAATCCTGATCAAAGCAGGATATGCAACATAAGTAAACAAACAGTTCATCCATTCTTTAGATCTGTTCCACAGTAGTACTAAATTACATCAAATTTCTATTTTCAACATATTAGTTGACTTTTGTCAACAAATTTTACAACTTAAAGTGTAATGAAAAAATTATCACCCTCCTTGTCAAATGTTATTTTGTTCAACTTTACATTGAAATGCAGTGAATTTAATTGCATGTTTCCTTGTTCTTTACTAAAGGAAAACATGAATAGGAGCACCTGGTTATTCCCTTCTGTACTGCCCTTTCCTTTGAAGGAACTTTTTTTTTTCTTTTTGATGACTACAATAAATTGCAAACTGAACTGGATTTCAGAGAATGTGTTGAAATAGTAATTCACTCAAGGTGCTATTTTGAAGTCCATGTACGTTCAGCACATGTCTCTACTCCATGTCAGAAATGGAAGAGAAATATAGCAAGCTTTTGAAGTGAATGCTTCTAACTTGTCCTCATGACAAGTAAATGGTAACCCTGATCATTAGAGTTGGAGGATAAAATAGTCAGTTGAATGACAGTCTTCTTAAAGCCTGTATTTTTCCTGGACTCATGCCATCAGTATCGTTTCTGCCTCTTAAAAAAAAAAGAGTCATGCTATTCTGCAACATTTCCCAAAGGAAGGAACTTACCTGGAAGTCTTTTTGTGAAATCCACTAACACTTGTACATGGACAACTGCTGTCTCAGAGAGACGGAGAAAACTTTCCTCAGGACTTGCAGTTTCTTGTAGCTGCATGAAAGAGCATTTAGACATCTGATATAACCAAGATACAGTGCTTAGGATAAGAACAATTTAGCAATGCAGGCTAATTGTTCTGTATGCTTACAAACTTCTTTGCTTCCTCAAGAGGAATTGTGTATTTTTGGTGTGCTGCTACAATGTGGTCAAGAAGCTGATGTTCCCCTGGAGTGAGTTCCATCTTCTCTGGGATCTGTTAAAAAAATAAACCAATCCAGTGACAATGAATTGGGGCAGAAATAAATTATAAAAAGAGATATTTTAAATAGAAAAATATCCCACTTTTCCAGATCTTGTTGTAGATGATACATGCTTACTATTCAGTCCCTCATCTTCCAGTTTTACGTTGCAAAGAAAACTGCTCTTCTGTTTGAAATTCTTCCTGAGTCGCTTTGACTTGCACTGTACTTCAGTCAGTAAACCTATGAGGCATGGAAGTGTGTATCAATTTGTATATTTTCAAATTATTACAATTTCCAATCATCACTTTTATTATTATCAATAACATGTGTTTTGCATCACAGGAGCCATCACTCAAGGAACTATGCTTCCTAGAGGATATGGCAATATGTTATTCATTAGGCGAGTTAAGTGTTTAGTATCCACCAAAGCCCTGAGTGTTGGCAATCTTACGTTATCTTGCTTGCGGCTCTGTGACAAACAAGCGTGAGAATTTTTTATGAAAAACTATTATGCAGGTTTTTAATTTATTTTTTTTTCCAAACACAAAAGCACATCTGAAATGCTTACTGCTGTCCTGTCAAGGTTCAGGATATTTAGCTGTTCCTTGTTAGTACTTTCTTTTTTTTTCTTGTAATGTCTTTGAACAGCAGTCCTCTTAACTTCAGGAGATACTTCCCGAGCCTTGGTGGTTTCTGCAGATGAGGATGCTACAGGTGCTACAGACTCCAAAGTTAAATTTTCCTACAGATAAATTAAGTTTAGACCAATACCATTTAGCTCTAATGAGGAGAAGGGATTGACTTTGGAAAAGGTTTTATCACAGTTGATTCGTAAAGTAGCCAGCCTGGAAGGAGCACTTACATTCTGCTAGCATTCCCACAGCTTTACACTTCTTCAAGCGACATTCCTGACACTTCCTTCGCATGTACATGTCCATTTCACAATGGCCACCGTTCTTGCATCGATATACCGCGTTTTTGGTTATGCTACGTCGAAAGAAGCCTAAAGACAAGGATCAGGTTATGACTGAAGGAATCTAAGGAGCTTTATCTCATAACGATTTAACAAATTAAAGTCTCTTTTGGGTTTGTTTGGTTTTTTTGTTGTTTGGCTTTTTTTACAATGGAAACATTAACTTGATTTTAAATTTGCTTTTTAACAACATAGTTATGTCTTGTTCTTTCTGACTAATACTAATCACTGTTTTTCTTACCTGATGACAAGTCCCACATAGCAAGTTAAAATCTAACTAGCAAGTAATTATTGTTTTCATTTAATTTTAATAATAAGTTAATAACACTGAAGTAAATCTATAATAAACAGTCATGAGAAAATCAGCACCTGCTTAAAGAGACACTATTCTAGTGAATAATCAATGCAAAAATCAGTTGCATGAAATGCTCATATTGAATACACACTGTGAAAGTATTTCTTCAAAAATTAAAAAAAGGGGAATCTGGAATTAGATAAAGGGTTCCTTAGACAAATTACAATGCTCTGTAGAAATGTCCACTTAAAAAAATAATGAAATCTATTTGCTTAAATCACAGATGTGGAACGTTGAGTTGAGCACTGTGGGACCACGGTCCTGGGTAAGACAGAGATCGGCCTCTTCTCCTACCTTTACAGCCTTCGCAGGTAAGTGCGTTGTAGTGATAACCTGAGGCCTTGTCACCGCACACCACACACAGCTCCTCCTGTCCCTTCAGCCTCAAAGAAGAGTGGTTTAATCTTGGCCGTTTTAGTCCTTGGTATCCACTGTCATCAATGTGGGGAGACATGAATGGGGGTTTGCTTAATTCACAGCTGCTGATGATACACTGCCCATCGCTGTACTGAGCGTCCAGGCTGTATGTGCTGTACTGGGACTGAGAAGGTTGTGACTGTAATACCGGAGGAGGAATTTGCACAGCCGAGTATTGGCAGTACGGTGCAGTCTGAAAGTCAGTGTCTTGCAGCTGATAGTTGATGTGCTCTGGTAAAACATCTATATAAAGAAGAAATTGAAAAGGAAATAAAAACCTGAACAGTATCTCGACACCAGCTACTTGAAAGCTTTATGATGTTTTGTAGATTAAATATTTAATCATAAATATTAGAGGAACACATTTTCAAAAGGGCAGTCTGATACGTTCTTTTTAAATGTGCTACCTGTAGTGGTTTTAAGTAAAATCTTAGATTTAGTGAAAATGGCTTGGTAACAGTTTGGGCAACGTCATGTGGGTGCCACTGAAGTCTTGTTAGTACGTAATTGAGTATCACTCGCAACTGAAGATACAGCTGCCTTTTGATTTTACACTTAGAGGTTGTTTTTATTGGTTGTCCACATTACAGAAGAATATTTTTCCATAAGTAAGTCAATTTGTTAATGAGTGAAATGTTTCTTAGTCATATATATTTCAGGCATAATTTTGAAAATGTCGCACAAGAGTCTGAGAAAGATGGTCTAGAAATTATAGAGTGGTAAAAATTACTGTGACAAGAGTCTTTAAGTTGAAATTCAGTAGAGTAAAAAACAGAGGCTTGTTTAGTATTTTTCCACATATAATCCTTTATAGTTGTGAAATTTTATTTTAGCAAAATATATGTACAGAATTACGAAGAGAGCTTCTTCCTGCCTGTCTGCAGAGTTTTACTTTTATCCAACCCCCTTAAATGTACACAGCTGTACTGAAGAAAGCTTATGCAACATGCATCATGTTTCATTCTTCCTTTGGGATTGTTCAAATCTCTCTAAAAACAAATTGGAAAGTTGTAGGTTCTTTTTAAGCAGTTTGGTGGTCTTTTCCTTTTTAATAGACTTTGGGTCTTGCTTTTACTCATCCAGAATCAAATTAGTTACTGCAATTATAGTTGTATAGAATAACTATTATCTATTTATAAGGTATCTGGAATACTGTAATAAAACCTGTATCTTCTTCATGCAAGTCAAAGGGAGACAGCACCAGTAATGTTTATATGAAATGATCAGCCAGCATAATCACACTGTGTACAAAAATCTATATAAGCACATGCTAATATATTTCAATACTTTTTCAGTATGGGCTTGATAGTCAAATGTGTAGCTTTTAAGAGCTTGTAACAATAAATTAAAATGAAGAAAATAATGGGAATTTCCATGGATGTTCATTTTACTATACTGCTTTTTCATAATATAAACATTTTGCTTTACTCACCATAATACTGTATAGGCTCAGGAAGACAATACCCATCCGGTACAGTGACAAATGTATTTGCCATATTCTGCTCCCAACTGCAGTGTTTCATTCACTTTGCTATGTGATAGACCTTTAAGAAGGCAACCTAGAGAAATGGAAAAGTAAGAGAAACATCATGTGAGAGAGAATTGCAGGATAGGTTTAGCTACAGAGCTAAACCCAGAAAACTCCAGAATATGAAACAGGTTGCAGATCATAAGAAAATCAGAGGTATGTGCAAAGTCACATAATATTTTCAATGAGGCCGCAAAACATCCTAATAGTATGGATTCAGGATAGACCCCATTCCTAACTTTCCAAGTTATAGTTAGAACTGTTTTGCTCCTAATTTTACACAAAACCATGTGGCGGAATCAGACTAAGCATTGGTAAATTCTCTAGTTCAGGAAGAGATTAAAAGGAGCTTCACTGGATAGAAAAAAACTTGCTTTTGGAATGAGTTAGGGCATTTGCACTAATGTGGATGTGGTGGATATTCTGTTTCTGTACAAAGATGGGCATTTAGTGAATTTGCTTCATTGACTTTTTATGCAAATTTGAAGCAAGTAAATACAGGAAAATAGCCTGGAAAGGTCAGCATAGAATATCTCTTCTTCCCAATGTAAATAGTCTTTTATGCAGTAAAACTCAGCTTTGCCTCACTTAAGCACTGCCTAATTTACATTAGGTTTCAAATTTAATAGCCTGTGTTCCTTTAAAAGTATAAAGCATCCTGTGAAGACCAGCAAAATCAATCTCATATAGGATCTGTAGCCCTCTGGAGAGCTTTTCTCTGTCCCTTGCTTGTTGAAGGAGCATTGGGCTCCTGGTTGGACGCTTTGACATTCACTGTAACAAATTGTACTGAGAGCTCACAGTGACACAGTTGGTGCAGAGTAGCTGTTGTGCTTTGAGATCAAAGCTCACCTTATTTTTCAGTAATTTCACGTTATAGAGAAGTTCTGAAAAAGTGTGTTCTAAAAATTCTTAAAAAGAGGGTTTTTTTAAAAAAAAAAGTGTCTTTATGGACACTAGCATAAGCTGGTTTTGAGTTTACATATGTGTATAGACAATCTCTGGTATTACTTAGCAATTAAGTGGTAATGGAGTGGCCATTAGAGAAGTAAGTAGGAAATATTTTCCTTGCCCCCTTGTCCCTCTGTATGTGTGGAATGTATGAGAGCGTTGCTGGCTAAAAGTATGTTGTATCTGATGCCCATTAAGGACTTTAACCAGACAATTTGCCAGTGAATTATTCATAGGCTTTACCTGAGAAGACAGGAAAGATGGAAAAGATGAAAAAGGCTAGTAAATATTTGGAAAGTATAGCAAACCAAACTCCTACATGTGCAACAGGATTCTCTGTATATGCCTTTTGCAGACTTTAGAGCAAATTGGGTTTAAAGATCTTCCTTGAAAGACTCACATGTTGGGGGTTTTTTGCAATACTTATACCTAGCTACAGCTGAGAAAATAAATATATCCATTCAGGGAATCTGAATTGAAGTCATGTCTTGAAAGACACATATCCCTTCCCCCAAAACTGAACATACCTTTGGGACTGAACACTTTACTTTCTCTTCGTGTTGTCAGCAGAAGGTGAAAAGATGCAGTGAGGCTGGAATGCTGATTTTTTTTGTTATCTCTGCTAGTAAATATTTGTTTGAAAGAGAAATGACTCACTGAATCATGAGGTCCTTATCAGTTAGATCAATTTGGCTGGGCAAAGTCTACATTTTTCAAAAAAAAGGCATATTTGCTGAAGGAATGTGTTACTGGATTCCACTAGTATCTTTAAATAAAAATAATAATAGAAGCTAAAATAAAATTACACAGATCCAGTATGATAAAAATGTTATGTTGTGAGTATGAAGTACATACTACCAAATACAAGGTGGTCAGTTGATTAAACATTCTAAATCTTGGAAGCAGACTTTCATTAGGCAGTTTCCTCAACTTTGGTGTTGTATGAGAATCGATTTGAGGATTTAGCCCTTTGTACTGATTTTTAAGGCTAATGAAAGTTATCAGTTGCAACCACAGAATTCCCAGTTTAGAATGAGACTTTGTAAGTTGAAACTTTTAAATCAAGAGAATGGTTTGTTGACAGTATCAATAGTAAGTCCAGTGGTTATGTGAAGAATGCTACACTCTCTTGCAATGAGACTTAATGGTCATGCCTTGGGCATGACTGTTAACTGTTTCATTTTGTGACACTTGAGAATTAAGCCTTAACAAGCTTGTTCTTCTGCTATAAAATAGCATTGGGCTTTTTAAAACAAAAATATAAAGAACAGAATAAGATACGTAAGGAGGGAAATTAATTCTCTAGGACAGGAAAGTTATGATTATTTATAAGATCGACTGTTACAGCATGTGTTACAACCTCTGCCTCATCCTTTATATATGAGTCAATCAGCAGTAGGGAAGCCTCCTCCAAACTTTAGGAGTTGCTGAAATTTTGTGATGCATTATATACTGGTCTCTCAAAAGTTCAGTAGCCATCCATAATCTCTCACACCTCCTGGGAGTGAACCATAATCTAAAGGACACTTCTTCAGCCCACACATGCATTCATTAACCCTTTGCCATGCAGGCAAGTAAATTTTGCATGTGCACAAAGCTTAGTTACAGACTGAAGCTATGGAATCCTTAACAGAATGTAGCATACATGTAATTTTCAAAACACAGTAACTTGGACAAAGATGAAATAAGATTGGAGTAAGAGGTTTGGGTGTTTGAGGCGGTTATAGTCATGCCATTCCCAAACCAAAATAGTTTTGTGCCCTTTTTTCTGCGTACTCAAAATATAGCCATACTTTTGTGTATGTGTGCTTTAACAATGAAGCAAAAAAAGTAATATATTCCCAGAGATGATGCATTAGGTCTTTAGCCTAAAAAGTGGGAATAACTGAAAACAAAAGAAGATGATTTTTTAAATAACTTGTTTCATAGAATCACAAGCAGTAACACAGTTAGGATGAAAGTCTTTAGTCCTTGGTCAGACATACTGACCTGAAAGAAAATTTTGTCTGCATAAAGGCACATGCTGTGTCCTGCTTTTCCTTCTTCTCGGTTACTTCTGAGGTGCTATTTCTGCTGGGTATTTTCATGTGTGAAATCCCAATCCGTTGGGGGGGATGTTTGTTTGTTTTTAATTTAAAAAGCCTCTACTAGCAGGAGAAAAATTTTATTTTTTCTATAAGAAGATGTGACCTAGTCTCTAGGTTGCTTAAGGACATTTGAAAATGTTGCACTTTTACAGCCTTAGTTTTGACAGTAATCAGTCTACTGAACTAATAATGTTCAATATAAACTGGAGTATATGTTGATTCAAGGGGTCAGTTATCCATCTAATTCAGCAATTCAACAACACTCAGTCATTAGTCCTAACTGAAAGACTTTTTAATTTATCAAAAATTGTAGTCATTGAAGAAAAAAAAAAAAAGCCATTAGTTGATAAAACTAAAGTAGAATCACAAGGCAGTCACTTAACAGAATGTACACGTTCAGACTAGAATACGTACTGTACATCAATTTATTGTTATTTATGGTGAAAGATGTTGGGTTTATATCCTTTTTATTGCTGTAAAATACCATATAATAAAGTAACAAATAATCAACTTATATTACTAAATTTATTAAGATGTGAAACATTCTTCTTGTAGAAAAGGCTCCAGGGAGCTCTTTAAGAGGTATGTATTGACAGTACTTTAACTGTAAATATTTTGACAGTTGAGTCATAGGGAAATTTCTTGTTTACAGGGAATTTTAGGAACTCAAGCTGAAGGTCTTCAACATTTATTTAACACACCTTGTGGCATGTTAATGACCATGTAGTGGAACTAGATAGCACATTTCAATTTTGGAGTTAATCGCTGTACTTTTTTTGCTTCTGGAAAACATAGGTTGATTTTTTAATTTGTGAAATTTAAACCAAAAATTGAAAGAAAAAAAAATAACTGAGCACAATCACAATCCGTGGCAACTATGTGCGATGCCAGGTGATATATTCTGTTTCACTCAAGCAATTCAGTAATCACTGATTACTGTAATTAAAGAATGATTTTGCAGGGGAAGTTGTAGGGTCACTCGATTGTTCCTATATGCAGCTTATATGCATTATTAAGATTTTATCTGTTTCTCCCAATTTTATTGTGCCAAGAAGCTCCCCAAAGCTGCTGTTTGAAGAAATCCTAGTTCTCCTTAAATGTGTTCCTTCCTTGTCATCTAATAACCATAATAGGAATTGGCTTGTTTCACTAATGGACTGTGGTTCAATTAGCTTGAAATCTTCCTTTGGAATTGTTACCCCATGAATAATTATTTTAAAGGTATCATTTTTCTACACTGTAAAATAAGTGGTTGTTTGAAACTTTTCCAGGTACTTTGGAGAAGGGAAACAATTGAATTCTACTTCATTCTGTATGAAGTACTGTTGGAAAAAATTCCTTGCAATAGGATACCAAATTAAAAAGTGCATGTTTTCTATTTGCATTTAGTCAGCCATTTAAAAAGAAAGGAAAAAAAAAGGGTGTGGGGGGGGGAGTCCAATGCCTGAAATATTTTCACATGGCAAATTGATTTATGGCTAGAGCAACAATTTATAATCCCAGAGCATTCAGAGAAGTAAATGAAATACTCACGGTAGTTCCAGAGAGTTTCTTGCTTCCAGAGTTGAGTCCGCTGGGCTGTAGCACTGATCCTAGCTCTGAGTCCAGCTGGAGCAAACTGGGCCTTTTCCCTATTTATCAGTTTCTGTGCACACACCAGGCTCCAGACACTCCGCAGAGCAATGCTACGGCTCTGAGACACAAACTTCCCACACAGCCTCTTTTGGGGTCGAAGCAAGGTCAGCTGCAAGTCCACATAAATCAAATAATAACTGGGTCATCAGGGACAGAGGCCATGGGGACCCTCACGTCACTGCTTCCCAGAGTTCTCCCTGTCCGATTACTAAATATTCTGCTTTCTTGGTAGAATTTAAAATTCTCCCATTTTGATTGCTTAACATCGACATGTCTGAGTGTTAATGGATAATATTAATTTCCTGGGCAGAGAAAACATTGCAATAGTATTATTTGGAGATATCCACATGACATACTAATTGAATTTGGAAACACTTGATTAGGCCAGTATCTCCAAACACAAAACACTTACCTTGTTCTCCCTATTCTAATTCTGACATACATGCATTGATACGGCACACACAGGGCTCCTGCGTGCCCCTATAACAGACAGTGATTGTTAGCAACTTTTGTTGCCACTAGTTTTGCAAATTTTCATTCTTAAAACACAAAGTATTGCCATTATTAATAATTTCTAATAAGTTAATTTTTACAATATGAGGTTTTCATAACTTCCTACATACAAGATGTGATCTTTTGGATAGGGCATTTTCTTGTTTGGTATCGTGTCAGTACACTTGCTCCCTAACGTGATACACAGCAGGTTGCAAAGGAGGTCACTTTTCTTCTGTGTAAGAGCAATTCTTGACTTAACGTCAGGAAAAAATGGTTCTGTTGTATACTTCATGGACGGCAAAAAGAAAAACTCGTTTCCTGTTGGTTATCTTACTGCAAAGTCACTTAACATAGTCTTTAGGGACAATAGGTTTTCACAGATCTGTGGCACAATACACAGCAAACTGACATTACCCTTCAAAGGAGAGTCGTATTTGTATTCCATAGGCTCCAGAGAACAGTATGCTTCTTATTTCCATGTAGTTTGGCACCACTTAGGAATCTCTTAGTCTTTGGAGGTGGAATGGTTGAGTTTGGCTTTCAAGAACAAAAAAGATTGACTCACAGATGTTGTTTGGGAGCATCTTATGGGGCTTTTTTGAGCTTTCAAATGCTCTGCATTGATAATGTGTGGTGACGGAGGGTTGGAATGCATAGATTGTGCAGTAGAGACAAAGATAATGATCTTGTAAGTTTAATTATGATCAGCATTTGTCTTTCCAGTAAAAGCAGCCTTATACAGCAACTTACTAAGATGTCAAAAAAAACTTCAGTGGTAAAAAAGAAGAATTTACAATTGTTAGAACTAAGATTTTTTTTTTCGTAGCAGCATCTCTTTCACGTATACCATTGGCTTTTTCATCCAGCTTTTCAGTCTTTCTCATGAAAGTTGGAAAAACAAGCACAGGTTTGTGAAATATTACCTTTAGCTTTTAAATATTATTGACCTTTTTTTTTCCTTAGTACTTTTTCTCATAGAAAATACCTTACTGGTAAGCTGTCCCAATGTACCTATGGGACGTGGGTATTTAAAGCCCATTGACTTTGGGAAACTTGAGTCTGAACCCCGGGGTTTTAGAAGGTATCTAATCCCCATTCTGTTCAGCGTTATAAAACCTAGTGGATTCAGAGTAAATACAATTTCTAAAATAAGTATATAAGAACCTAAAACTTGGTTGTGGTACAAATTGACTGCAGTGCCACATTAAGTATTAGCCCATGGTCATTTACTCCAACCCACATGCTATCTTCATAGCTGCAGTCATAAAACTATTTTGTACAGTCATGCAGTGATTCAGTCGAGGTGACTGGTCCACGTTAAATACATATATTTGAAGTATTTTAACAGATCACTCCTCCTATTCAAGCATGACAATAAAAACGGGAGACCTGAGAGCCCACTTGAGTTGCATAAAGAACTGCTGCAAAGAAGATGAAAATAAACTGTTTTCCATGCCTGTAAAGAATCAAGAAATAAAAAGCTTATTTAGGAGTAAGGCAGATTTAAATTGGATACTAAAGAAGGCAATTATGGTGGTTAAAATAGCACTCGAATAAGTTGCCTATACAATCTTCATCACTGGATGTTTTGAAGATCAGTTTGGGCTACCTGATAGAAATTGTTCTGAGTTACTTTGATCTGTAAAGGAGGAGAAAGGACTTCTGAGATCTCCTCCAGCTCTATTTTCTGTTATTTTTCCTTACATATGTCAGTTTTGTAAAACACTGATAAAGTCTCTGATCAGTAACATTCCTAGTGCCATTTTAATGGGCAAAGGAAATAGTGATATACTTCAAGCATGCTTTACTTAGAGGGGAGTAAGCAAAGTGTTACTCTTAGATGCAGCCTGAAAATAATAGCAGAAAAGTTCGTGTCATGAGCCAAAATCTAGAAGTGCCACTGAAGCGGAGAATAAGGGACATGCATGTTTTCCGTAGAAAATAATCATATCGGATGACATCAGTCTGATCTGCACACCTTGTGTTGCACTGCTTTTGCAGCCTCCTTTCCGTCATTAGTGTAATCTGTGAACTTCTGTGCAATCTAATCGACATAGAATGTCTGCCTTTATGCACTTAGGTCTAAGAATTTGATGAGTGGTGAAACTGCAGATCAAGAAAGAGCTTTCCTAGATCGATACCTGTTGAGAGAATTCATTTTCAAGCTAAGCAGAATTCTTTGTTCATTTGAACTAGAGATTCTAGATCGCTGTAACTTATTTGGTATCGGAATAGTTAAAGGAAATCATATCTACTCCAGCTGGATTTTCTCTACATAACTGACCCATTCGACTTGATCTGGTATTGGATTGTTTACGTAACTTCAGTAATTAACCACTATCAGCCTCATTAATGAAACATAAACCACCTCTTCTGCTCATTTATAAAGCATTTGTCAAACAAAACTTGAACAAAGGGCAGAATCTCAGCAAAGTAACAGTCCTTGAAAAGCTACTGAGACTCTGACTAGAAGTCATTACGGTCACTTTGTTGTTGTTTTTCAGTAAAAATGAAACAGAAGTGATGGCATTGTCTATTGCTTTTGGCTAACTTTTCACAAAAACATCTGAGATCTGTCACATGAGGGCAATGATGCCTGGACAACTATTTTGGCCATTTCAGTACAAAATACTGATGTTCCAGCTCATTACTGTAAATCATTAAATGATGAAAGCAAGAGTCAAAATACTAAACAATTGGGAGCCTTTGGAAAAATAATTGCTAATTACAGTAATCATCGTTATATGCGAGTTAAAGGTTATATTGATTAATTAAGTCTCTTCTGTTAGTAAACTGTTCTAAACAATATTAAAGAAAGTTGAGTATTAACAATACAGCTTATATATTAAAATGATCTAACTTAATCTTTACCTATTTTTGTTTTAGAGAAATAAAGTGGTTTAGAGGCATAAAATATACTGGCAGACAAATATATGCCAAAAATGATGTGTTCTGAGAGCTACTTGCATTTACAATTTGTTAAGGAACTCAGGGAAAACTGCAAGTTTTCTGTTCACCCTCTTTTCTGGATTATTTATTAATCTGCAAAAGGTGCAGCGGTTCTTGCACTGGAAGGATTTTCTGTATGGCATGGATGAACCTAAGCCCTGGGTGAGAAATGGTACAAAACCTCATAACTCACATTTTTGCATGTCGGTGTTATCTTGCACTCCTGACACTCAACGGAGAGAATGATTTAATTAATAGGATCTGTATCTGTTGTATGTGGTGGTTTTGATTGCTGGATCACATATTCCAAGATAGTATCAGGTCTGGGAGCTACAGTAGTAGGAAATTGTCCCTCTTGTTGTATTCAGCACATTCACCGACAGTTTGGATGCAAAACTTGAGGATGGGCAAAGGAAGCTTGTGTGGGAACAGTGCTAAACTGTATATAGGCATTAGTTATGAGGAGGGTTGCAAAGAACAGAAGAGGTATGGAATTGTCTGTCAAAGATGACTTGGTTTGGTTTATGTTGTTATTTGCCTAAAATGTAACTAACTTAGAATTCTGAGAAACGTGCTTGTTTTTTGTCATTAATTGCCTATTTTGCCTGCAGCAGAGAGAACCTTGGTTGGTTCACTTGAAACTTAAGAATGGGAGTGCATACATGTACGGCCTCTGTGGTATGAGGCCCCAGCCAGACTGAAGTGTTTAAGATCCAATGTAATACTTCTAATAATGAAACAAAACATTAAAAAAGATACTATTTGTACTACAAGTTCACCCAGTACTTTCCCTGTTCTGTAGGTTTTAAACACGTACTCATTTTTGTGGCTTCAAGCAACAAGGTTTGTGTGGCATTTCCTTTGAGCACTGGTTTGCAAAACTTTTATCTTTCCTACATGTAGCTTTTTAAAGCAGTACAGTTATTTGCAAAAATTGAAGAGAAATAGTCTTTACAGAGCAAAACTGTTTCAGCAGAGGAATGAGAATGAGACTAGCCAGGGAAATTTCATCGGGCAGCACCTTTCAACCTGAATTTATACAGTGTTCAGATATGAAATTATTCAACTGTTCCCCCAAAAGAGGCTACAGGGGGATCTATATAGTGAACAGCTTCCATTTGACATTGTAGAGCTTGTGTTCATTCAGTTGGTTTAGTGTTAGATAATATCAATACTCTTCTGTTTTGCATCAAATGTACCAGACAAATCATCATAGTAAATTAGAAGAGAAATAACTCAGAAGATGAAAATTCTCACCAAGTTCTTAAATGCTTTCATGGGATGAAATAATGGGAGACCGTATCAGATTGGAGAGGAAAACTAATTTTGATCTTTTTAAGACTATTTTTTTTTTCTTAATCATGAAGTTGTTGGTTAGTTTCGCTAGGCATTTGCTTACAGGCTTTTCACAAATCTTGAAGAGCTAAACCTTGACTTATGTTGAATTTTAATGCAAGAGCCAAACTGCTTTAACTTACTTTAAAATCTCAAGTCAGCCTACAAAATGTTCCTGTTTATTCTGTGCATTCTCTTCAGCTGGGTATGCAGGGCAGTCCCCTTGGCAGGAAGACCAACGTCGGTCAATAAAATGCTCCAGTGCATTGGTATTCAGCAAGGCACAATGTAAAAGAAAGTAAAGATATCAACTAAAGCTTGATTACAGTCTCCTGCAATGATCTCAGAATTGATAGTTCATAGAGAATACTTCTAAATGTAACTTTAAGCATTGAGGTTCTTACATGACTGTACTTCTTTGTAGGTACAGCAAAGAGAGGCCAAGTCCTGGACCTGATTTCCGTAAAGCAGAATATCTTGACACTCTGCATTAAGCATTACAAAATAATTATGGTGGAATCCCTTGGTCAGCATTTTATCAGAAGTGGAGTCTTGCTGCTGAGAGACTAAAATAGCTGGATATATCCATTTATCAATGATAATGTTTTCCCTTTTTTCCAGCCTGGATTCCATCTTAAAGACATTTGTTTTAATAGTAAAAAGAATATGAGACTCATAAATGTGAGTGCTGTGGTGCAACGGGGCACTCTTCAAGATTTATCAAAGCAGGATAATTAAGATGAACAATAAGACTGAGTTTCTTGGTAATAACTTTTGTCACAGAACAACTCTGTTTTATGCAACAGTAATCCACCTTGAAGTATACCCTAGGAAGCGCAAGAAGAGGATTCACTTGGCCGCCTGGTCTGAGAGTCTCTGTGCTACAGATTTTGTTGAGGGCAATACCAGTGAAGTTGTGACAGTAGCTGATGATTGTGTTAATACCATCACTTAATTTTAAAAGCAAGCAGACAAAAAGTGTCGGGGTGTGCGGTGTGAGAGAGGTGTGATTTGCTTTTTAAACAAGCTGTAGCTGCTGAAATATTGGGCTGTTAGACACCAAGTTTTTCAAGGAAGGACTTGTAGTGGAAATGAGAAATATCACATTCAGCTTTTGAAAAGCTAGCGTCTACTGCATTACTACGTGAGACTTGCACTTTCGGAGACTTAACCAAAATTTTTCAAACTGTGCTGACCACACTTGTGATTAACATGGTTTTACCTGAAACCCAGGAATTATCCTAGAAATTTTCCCTTTATTGTCTACTTCCAGCATTTAGATGCCGCTCAATCTGTCACAAATGTTGCCATTTTCTGTCGGTCACTTCCTCTGTGCATTATTTACTCCACTGCCAGTTTCTGGGTAAGTTACGGCCGTTACCTGGTACACATTGTTTTAACATCCTCAGTACTGATGCCTGGACTGATCCCAGGTTTACAGATACCACGTTGTGCTCAAGACACTGTGCTGTGTCTGTTACCAATCTCTTTTATTACTTTTTCTGTGCTTTTGGTGTGTCTAGATTTCTTTCCTTTTTGATTTTCCTACTGTGAGCAAGAACCTCCTCAGCTGTACTCAGAAACGCTCTATATTTATTCTGTCACAGAAATACTATTTATGATTTTTCAAAGACGGCCTAGAAATGGTTCTGTAGCAGCTTTACTGTTTTGGAGAGCCTCAATATGCTTCTATCTGGCGTATGCTTTTCCTGCTAGAACAAATCCATGTTCTGTTTGACAAAATACAGCCATGTGGTTAAGAGTTATTAAAAGCATTAAAGCATTAACCTCTTGTAACCTCATTTTTCACTTTGTACACATACATAAGTGTTTAATCGAATTAAAGTTAAACACTAAAAAGTTTGAGAGGCCAAATTTATACATTCTCTTCAGTTTACACAGAATTGATGTGATAAGCCAAAGGAATTAGAAGACACCACTACTCAGAAAATGCTCATCCGTTGATTTGTTTAAGCTCTGTTGCTACATACTAGAAGTTCTGGTGACAAGCATTCCCAGCATTTAAATCAAGGAGCTTTGTCCTACTGGGATCCAATCTGTGTCCTGGCGCCACACTAGCTTATTCTACTGTCCTTTAGAAGTTGAACAAATGATTCTGTGTCAAAAGATCTGCTGGAGAGGGAGCGAGCCACATCCTTGAGGGAGAACACAAGACTAAGTGCTGTGCAGTGGTGGTATCGTGGACTCCCATCTTCTCCTCACTCTGCAATTCTATTTCAAGCAGCCAGAATCCCACAGAGGGACTGCACCGATCCTGAAATGGAAGTCTGCTACAGCAGTGCTGGCCCTCGTCTCCCTTGCTTATCTCTACTTGGCATGAAAGGCCAGAATGTCATCTCTGAAGCCAGGGAAAAGCGAGTATTAAATCATAAGTATAAACACAAGGAACAGAACAGGCCAGAGATTCAGACGTAGAATCCAGGTGCAGCTTCTGCTGAGGTGTAATGATCCTTCACGCTGCACACACGGGTTCCTTTAGCTGACTTCCTAGTAGATGTGAATTGGAATTTCTAGCGCTGCATTTCTAAACGGCTCATTGAATGCCTCCCCGCCGTAAAGCTGAATTAAATGGAACCTTAGAGATGGCGTGTTTGGTTTCACAGAACTTCCTTACGTTGAATAAGGTGAAAAGTGGGAAGGTGCTGAACTGGTACGCACATATCATTCCATGCAGCTGTTATCAGGCCTATTCCTGTGCGGCTGCTCAAAGGCTCCACAAAAATTGATGTACTGGTAGAGGCTTTAAAGGCAGCCACAGAACTGGGAGTATAATCAGAGAGAAGCAAGAGTAGGTGCTGAACTGCACAGGTAGGGTCATTTGAGGATATGACAGCGGGGACAGACAGTGCAACAGAGGAAACAAGCCTTCGCTACAACTTAGGGATGTCCCAGCTCCCTTTGGGCAGGGTCTTCTGTCAACTTGTTCCATAACCAGACTGGTAAACACAGTAATATTTGTCAGTTTTCCAAATGTTCGTGAATCACTCGTTATGAAAAAAGGAATTCTGGTAACAAGTTGTCTTAACTGTTTAGCATTCTCTAATAAGAAAAGTAAGGAAGGGCCATTAGGTAAAACATGCTATAATGCATGATCTTGACCTTTCGTTCCACTCAACTTACTATAAAGCAGCATTACATTTCCCAAATTTGCAAACTATATCTCATCCTGTGCTAATTAATCTGATTCTGATGAAATACTCCAAATGCAGCTGCTTACTCTAGTCTCTTTTGATTGTATGAATGTTTTGAAATTGTTGCTTATATAAAATTACCTTATTCAGCACTTCTGCACTAGGCTTGATTATCTCTGGGATCATCAACTTTTATCTGACAAAGCATCCTAGATTTTTCTTATCTGTCTGAAAGGGGATTTAAACTTGAAAGATGACTGGAGTCAAAGGGACTCTTGTTAAAACATCACTGTTGAAAGCATTCTTAATAAAGTTGGTAATATTAAATAAAAAAGCTTTGTGGCGCAAAGTTAAGCAAAGCATCAAGGACATCACAGATCACTACCAGTAGCTTTAGTTAGCAAATAAATATCAAAGCAGCGAGTCAGCATGACAAAGCTTGTTATTTTAACTTGAGTAGAGGATGTTTACTGTTAAAAGGGACAAACAAGAATATTAGATAAGATGACAGCTCAACAGATCTCAGCCCAGAATTTATCACACACTGTTTAAGGGAGGATTTAAAAAGATAACCAGAACCCCCTTGGGTCAAGGATATACGGCCTTCTGCAAACAGACCGCGCCGCACACAGCAGCGTGCCTGTGGAGCAGAGGGTTTCCACCAGAGCCACGTCGCGAAACCCTTGAGTCGTCACGTCTGAGAACACCAATCTTTGCGCGTGCAACACTCCTGGCACGGAGCAAACGCGCGGCATTAGGCGTCCGTAGATGAAAGCGCGCTGCAAGGCTGCAGACGTACACCGGGTGCAGGTGGCTCTGCCGTGCTCCTTCCCGGGGGGCGGGTGTCCCCTCCGCCCGAAGGCCTCCGGCGCCACAGAAACGCACGAGGGCTCGGAGTGCCCCTTCAGCGCGCGGGGACGGCGAGGGCCCGTCCCGCTGTCCCAGTCCCGCTGTCCCGCTGCCCCGCTGCCCCGCTGCCCCGCTGTCTCGTGCCGGTGGCGCGCTCTGGCGGCCGCGGCTCGTGCGGCCCTCGGGCACCGCGCG